>JAPDHQ010006560.1:0-11942 GCA_026184515.1 Peronosclerospora sorghi | reverse complement strand
GTATCTCTTAGTATCATCTTGTTGCCGCCGTACAGGTTTTGCACCCTAGACCTCGTGAGGCATCTCTTCGTACGATCTTGCGCTGGTTTATTGTTATCTTATTGTATTTTGTGTGGGATGCACAGTTTTTTCACCTCTTGGGCCTGTATAGGCATCTCTTCGCGCACTCTCCACATCACATCATCAAGTCATTGAGCCCGTATGGGTTCACTATCCAAATTATGTTCATTATTTATCCGTATAGCTCCATTCAACCTAGGTAATCACGTAATGTATCCACATATTCCAACATCTTCCAATTATGTTCAAACATGCATCTTTCTGCTATATTTTGTTTGTGTTTGTATCTTCTGACTTTCCCCTAATGCAACCAACTCGGGTCCGCATTCTATTCATCACAACCAACGCGGGTCCGTGATAGGGATGTACTACATCTTCTGGGGCTTCTTTTTCTTGTTTGCTTCGATTTCTTGTTATCTTCTTTTTACCTCTTCCGTCGTCTTTCATCTTTACCCTTCTTCTCTGTTGAGGCTTCTACATTTCCCCTTCAGTGATGTCCTCTTCTGCCGTCTGGGCTGCGTAGTGCCTATTCTCCCAAGATCGCTGCGCATCAAACTCATACAAGAGTATGGTACAAGAAAGGTTGTCTTCGAGCTCCCACGTCATCTCCTTGGTATCCTTCCACTTGACAAGGTATTCTTTGACCCGACGCCCGTTTCTTGTCCGCTGTTTCACTAGACAATCCACGATACGTTCCACTTCCCATTCATCTTCTCTGCCAGGTCCATACCAGGAATCTTACGGAAGTAATGCTTCATCTAACTCTAACGCATCCTTGGTTTGAATCTTTTCACGGGGACGTCTCATCTTGCTGATATAAGGCTTCAGCCTAGCAATATGCACTAACGGGAATATCCGACACTCAGTTGTTGGTATCACCAACCGATATACCATATCATTGACTCGTTCATCCACCACGTATGGGCCATGCCACAAGTGAGCCAACTTTCTCACCAACCCTGGCTTGACCAAATCGTGATACAGCCAGACTAACTCTCGAGGGCGGTAAGCGGTTTTTGTAGTCGACCATAGCTTTTACTCGACTTTCTTGTTATGATGTTGGGATCTTTCTTTACTCACTTGTTCCCGAATGATGGCTGCCTGCGCTTGAGCCTCCATGTGCCTTTTATTTACCGCTAATCTCCAATCTAATGCATCTTGTTCCGTGACATACTGATCCTTTGGCGGTACCATCGCCTCCATCGTAGTTCAAGGTTCCCATCCATGTACCAGATAGAATGGATTTTGATAGTGCTGTAATTCCACTGAAGTGTTTAAAGCAAATTCCAATGGTGCCACATATTCATCTCAATCTCTCTGTTCTTGATCCTTTATATAGCATTTTATTGCCTTAATCACTGTCTGCACAGATCTCTCCTGTTTTACTTTGGCTTGTGGCCGATATGCCAATGTAGGTCTCTGTTTCTGCTTCAGCATCCGATTAAACCTCCTAAATACCGAACTCATAAATCTTGGGTCTCGATCATGTCTTAGCATTTCTTGCGCTCCAAATCTCTTGTAGACACCCACCATGTACGCTTCTGCCACATCTTGGGCTGTAGTGGTGTTCATTGGGATAAGGATCACATATCCAGAAAACAAACAGATAAAGCACAATAAAGCTTCATGACCCATAGTGGTCTGTGGTAGAGGTAATGCAAAATCCATGGCCAGAATCTGAAAAGGTTTTGATGCCACAATATTGCCACTAGTACGCCCCTGGTATTTCGGCTTTCCTTTAGCCGTGGCACAATCTTCACATGCTGCGATATAATTTTCGATATGGGCATACATTCCTCTAGAATAATACTTAGACCTCAAACGAGCATAGACTTTTCCAACTCCTTGATGTGCTCCACTACCAATCTCAACATGGTAGGCATGTAACACATTCTCTTGCAATATAGATGGTACGACCACTCTCCACACTTGGTCCTCAGTTCTGCTTCGTATGCAGGCGACGTAATATATAGCATTTTTACTGTCCAATACATACATCATCGCATGCCGAGCCACCCTTTTCCATTCGCTGGCGGAATTTATTTTGTCATCTTCTCCTTTCAGATACGCTATAACCTTCCCACACCAATCGTCATCATTCGGAGTCGATGCTATTCGCTCAAGTCTAATGGCGGGCGCCGTTTCATAGGGGTCCTCTTCTGCATCTTCTCGGTTTTGTTTAGCTTCGACTGTACCGTCTTTCGCAGAGTGCGTATTTCTTCTATGTCCGCCCCTTGTTCCACGGTCCCACTTCCAGGGTATTGGCGATGTCCTTTCTTCAGTTTACCCATGCTGCGAGTGATTACAAATACTTGTGGTGACTGATGTCCACCATCTCCCCATACACTAACTTCCGTGGTATCCACTTGCGCCTCATCACTTGTATTACCACTACTTCTGTCAGACGGTTGAGTAATCTCCTCTGGGGTGTCCTCAATCTTATCCCTTTCTGGAGGATCATATGCATTCGCATACAACAACTCTGGTAGTCGGTTCAACAATTTTAGGTCCTTTATTTGTTGATCACTTGTAAATTTCCCTGCTCTTTGTTCTTTCATTGCGCACTGCGTGAGGAAATCTGCCGCTTGGTTATACTTGCGTGCCACATGCACTAGACTAATCGCCTCAAAAGTTTCGACCAGCGAGTGCACGCTATTTAGCCATACCAGTAACGAAGCATGGTTACAGCGTAAATCTCCATTGACTTGTCCAATCACCAACCTAGAGTCTCCACACACTATTGCCCGTTTTACATGGTGTACTTGCGCAAGGTGTCATGCACCGATTAGCCCATGATATTCACTGTCATTCACCGTGAGATTGTCCTGAATTCCGTATTCCGCCGCTATCACCTCCCAGGTGGGTAACTCCCATACTATCATGCCAAACGTGCCTTTGGGATTATTTTTCATCCGTACCGCACCATCAAAAGACAGGAAATATCCAGTACTTTGGCGACGCAATCCTGGAATTGGTCTAATAATAGGCGTATCCTTCAGTGTCTTAGTGGAGCAATGTCTTTTAATACTTCATTTCATTTTCTCTACGGGCACAATCGATGTGGCCAATAACGCGGTAAGGCCAACACCTTCATTCTAATAATCTCTAACGACCATGGGGATAACATCACCGCCCATTGCACTCCTCTCCCAGTTAAACTTTTAGACGTGAATAGCCATCTCATCGTGGAATACCTTGCGTATACTGTTATGTGCTGTCCGAATAAAATATGACTAGCGTCATGTAACGTCTTCAGCAAAGCTAGCACCTCCTGTTCAGCTCCTGTATATCGCGTCTCCGCATCTTTGAACACTTTACTGACGTATCTTACTGGGTGCAAGATCCCATCGTGCTCTTAACATACTGTTGCTCCAAATTCCCACGTATTAGTGTATATAATTACAATTAATGGTTTCGCACGCTCGATATGTCGTAGCAACGGTGCGTGCACAAGCCGATCCTTCAACAATGCAAAATACTTCTCAGCGTGTTCCAATTGAGTTCCATCCCTAAACTGCAGGTCTGTCAATTCATATAGTGATGCCGCTAACGTAGAGAAGTTGTCGAAAAACCTAAGATAATAAATCAAACTGCCAGTGAATCTCTGAACCCCCTTTAATGTCCGTGGAAATGCCATCTTGATAATTGACTCTAAATTTCGCGGGGACGCTTCGATTCCTTTTGCAGATATGCGATGACTCAGAAACTCCACACTGTGCTTCCCAAAAGCACTCTTGGGTAAGCTTATAGTGATTCTCCAATACTTGAACGACTCCAAAAGGTTCCTAAGCATTAAACACAGTGTATCCCAATTACTTGCCCCGAACGTAATGTCATCAATGTATGAGCGCCTCCCAATGATAGGTCTCTCCTCATTTTCCACCGCTTGACCATTATGAAATACATCTTGTGACAGGGGTACGTCTGTCTCCAAAACATATGTGACATCATCATCGATATCCATAGTGGTATCATCGTTCGTGATCTTGCACATCAACCCTATCTGTTGTGAGCGTCGGACCATTGTCCACAAGGCATTGTCCACTATACGTTGATATATTTGCGGCGCATTCTTTAATACTTGTGGCATTCGGAGCCATTCAAAGTGTCCTAGCGGGAAAATGAAAGCGGTAATTAACCGAGCCCTTTTTGTCATAGGTATAGCCCAATACCCACTCGCATTATCCATCGAACATAGCCATCTAACTCCTTCAAAGTTATCTAGCAAATCATCTATCAAAGGCATGGCATACACCATCAGTCTCGTCTTTTGATTCAAAGCTCGATAATCAATGCACAATCGTATGTCTGCTTTATTTTTCTTTAACACGATCACGATTGGTGATGCCCAAGCTGACTCCGAATACAAAATAAATCCTGCTTGTAACAGGCCTCGTATCAACTCGTACAACTTTGGTAGGAGATGCGCTGGTACCTTGCGCGCTTTCTGAGCTATAGGCAAAATGTCTCCAACATCCACATCGCAAACGACACCCTTGGCCGGTGGCGGTAACGCATTACCAGAGCTTATGAATCCATCAGCACATTCATATAATAATGACCGTAACTGGTCTTCTTGCTCCTTGGTGGTGATCCCTGGCTCTCCTACATCCACTTGAGCCATATCAGGTGACGTTATCGGACCTTGTTCCACTTCAGGTATAAGCACCAACTGTTCCTCGATAGCTTCAGCCGACATCTCTACCCTTTCATGCAGGTAGACCTCCCTCTCCAATTTCAACTGATCTGCCTTTAATGGGTCTATAGCATCCATCACATATACAGCGGGGGGCTTATCCCCAACCGTCCGTACTGCATGTACACTGTTCAAATCAATCGTCATACCAGCACTCCCCATAATTCGTTCATATACTTGCCTGTATTCTTCGGATAGTCGATCTTCTTGAGTCATTAACGGTAGCGGATTTTCGTTGGGAATCTGAAAACTTTTGTCTTTCATATTCAGAATTACCCCCGCCTTCACCAAGAAATCTGTTCCAAGTATCGTTAAATCTTGCGAGTCAATGTTGGCAACCCACATCTCACAATTAAAAATAACAGATGGGCCCACCGAAACTTTACAGTGGCCAAACCAATTGCGCCAATGGTACTTTCCGTTACGCCACAAAAACTAGTCGGGGTATCAAACATCCGGACTGCTATTCTCCACATTGGTATGCAATACTGAAATGTTCGCGCCAGAATCCAACATTAACGGCAGTTCCAAAGCATCTATTGCCCCTCTGACGTATACTTGAGTTGCCGGCTGCGTCGTCTCGGTCAATTGTTGCCATCCTTCTGTGGAGAAGCGTGCCCAAAATTAGGCACACTTCTGGTCAAGTTTCGTCTAGGCATTTGGTCTAATTTCGGATTGGTTTAAACAAGGGGGGATTTTCAGCCTATCATACTCAAGAAGTGTCAAGAACGCAAGTTTTGGTGAGTCACCAGACTTTGGGTATTTTACATATTTTTGTGTGGGTACATTTAGGGACTATAGGGTAGTAGTATTTTAGTTGTGGTTTTTCCAAGTAAGAGGCTTTTGGTTGTGGTTTTTCCTTTTAGGACAGAGGTTATACCTTTAAGTAAGGAAATCTTTTAGCTTTCGGATAAGTGGCAAAAACCTCTTCTAGTCTTGGTTCAAACCACAGGTAGGGGTCGCCGTTCTTCCCTTTTCGTACAGTAGTCGCCTCTGCCCGCCGCGGAGTGTTTGGGGGCAGAGGGTCGAATTATCCCCTCTCTCCCATTACACCCGGTCTGGAAGCGCCACACGCGCACTTTGGCCTACCGGAAGTCCCTCGACGGGAGTACGATTTGGCGATCTCAACACTTCAACTCAAGTACGTTTGGAACGTGCTATTCGCTGGATTGTTCTTGGCGTGGAGATATCGTTTGTGGAGTTTCACGAGCATATTGGGTCTTTACGCGGACATATTGGCTTGTTTTAATATTGGTTGGAAACTAGACCGGTTTTGGTCTTATTTCGTATTGGTCAGGGGCTAGACCGGAACGGTCGGTCTACCCTCTATTATTTCGTATTGGTCAGGTCTTGATCGTTTGGACGATCGACCTATTGGAAGTTATCTCTTGGAAGTGTTTTTGGTCTGTTTGTGTCTGGGGTGAAGAGTTCCGCCCCAGAGATACCTACCCAGATCGGTCTTCTATATTCAAGACCGCTTCGATCCAATCTGCGATCCCGATCCACCGAGTGTGTAACTAGCCCATTCCATCGGGTACACAAGGTGAGATGGACACTAAACAATCGGCCCAAGTGGGTTCTGATGACGACCGGTCGTCTGCTTGCAGCGGACGATTGGACCAGATCTCGAGTGGTGGTCCGCGGAGTACTCCCTCCGAAAGTTGGAAGGCTGGGCGCGATGGTGGTAGTCAGGTTATCGATGCTAATGTTTTCGATTTAGAACTTGACTCCACCACAATGGTGCGCGTGCCCGGATCACTTGGTGATCGTGGATATCACCGTGCTGATATTCCATCAAAAATTGGATTCGAAGATTTGAATGATTTAAATATGGAGTCGTTCTGGAGAGGACGTAAGGAAAGGCTATCGCCTTACGTTCTCGTTGTTGATAAAGATGGCGATGTCAGATCTGGCCTGGCGGAGGACCAGATCGGGATTAATAATTTTTTTCCTCCCCAAAAGGCTCCCACCGGAGCCGATCGGGACTATAGCAGGTCTTGCTATAGTTCCGGAAAGGATCATGACCTTGGTCCTGATCCTATGTATATGAATAAAAAAAATTGATGGAAAACCAAAAGATGAAAATTACTTGGAGGCTGACTGGAACGATCCGGTATACCTCTCTAAAGTCCCCAAAGTCCCCAAGGTGCCCAGAAAAGGGCTGGGAATGCCACCCGACGAAGACGACTTCGAAGAAAAGTCGAAGGTCGGGATGTGGCTATCACCGAACAAGACCTGGACAAGATGTATTATGTTTTTGAATTGAAGCGATTTGTTCGCCAAAACCAGGTTTTTCGGGTGTTGGACCTCCATATCCCCGACCGTCTTCTCGGTCCCACTACCGAGCCGATCCAGGATGATCAACCATTACTGCTCGTCAAGAATTTGGTGGCGATGTTGGCGGAGGTTGGCATTAAAATGCAGAGCCCCGCCGGTGTCAATAAATTGTTTGAATTTGATGCTTGGATACTGGAGGCGTCGATGTCGGACCTCCTCGACCGTTTGGTGCCACTGGTTGGGGCGGTTTGCCGCCCAACTCCCACCACGGCAATGAAGGTCGCCGAAGCCTCCACAGAGCTTGTTGACATTGGTTCCGATGATGAATCGATCTACTAGTCTCCACCGGCTTCTAACAGCTCATCAGAGTTGGAGACCGGTGTGGAGCGGATGACCATGGGGGTGGACCATGCCCGGTCTGAACAAAAAAGGGACATGCGGCAGCAAGGGGCTGCTTGCCAGTCGGGGCTCCATCAAGACCCACAGGCCTCAGTTACGCAAAAGGAGAGTATCAACACGTTGCCCATGACGCCAGCCAACGTCCAAGCCATGTTTGAGACGATGATGCAACGTTTCATGGAAGAACGGGTTAGACCACCTATGCGCCCACAGGTCAAAGACCGGTCTACCTGTCAAGGTGTCAATGTTTGCAAAGATGTGGATATGGAATCGGTAACATCTATGGATAAGCCTATTAAAAGTGATAAACCAACCGGAAAGGGAAGGCGCAAGCCGCAACCGGCAAGACCGCGTAGACCAAGCAAGACAAGTGACTGTGATATGGAGTCGGTCGGCGGTCTTGACGACCATGGTGGGTCAGATGGTACAGACGCAGTAAAGGTGCGCAAGGCTAACCTAGCCTCCACTACTGCCTACGACTTTTGATCTGCTGCGATTCCGCGCATCCGTATGGTCGCGACGACCGACCTCAAGGACTTCACTGGCAAGGATGCTGATGAAGACCAGACCCGGTCTTGGTTCAGTCGGGTCAAGTCTGCGTTCCTGCGAGACCAGACCCCAAAAGGCGAACGTTGTTTAATCTTCCGGGATTTGTTAAAAGGACCGGCTGCGAACTGGATTCAACAGTTGGGTCGTGGCGTCCGGTCTGACTGGGACCTGTTATGTGCGGAGTTTGAAGGTCAATATTGTAACTCCGGATTTTCAAGCGCCCGTAAGTACCACCATATGCAGAAGCGGGCCGACGAAACACCGATCGAGTATTTGCATCGGTTGAACGTGGCTGCACTTCGCGCCGGCATAACAATCAAAGAGAATAACCCGCCGAACGGTGCCGCCTTAGAAGATGTGGGTCACTATATTAGTACCCTTGACGATCAAGAACTGGCGGACCAGCTTACTCTACTGCGTCTTAAGGATGCGGGTGAAGTCAAACAGACCCTGCGGACGTTACAACAGTCGCGTAGTATGAGAGCGAAGACCGCTTGTGGATCAGGTCGCCATCGTTCCAAGACCCAGACCGATCCGGTCAAGAGACCTTGGACCAGACCGACCCGAGCGGTCAAGGCAATTGTAGCTGATGACAGCACGGGGTCAGAAGGGGAAAGTGGAAGTCCATCCATCCAGGAGTCATCGGATGAAGACCAGTATCGTTACGTCTATGTTGCGGGACCTGCCCCGAAGACCCAGTCGAAGTCCGACCAGGTGGACCGGAAGGGAAGGAACGGAAGTAAGTCCGATCCAGACCGACCTCGTCAGAAGTGCTCCCACTGTGGGTCGAGCAAACATGATGGTACAAACTGCTGGAAGAAGATGGTGTGCCAGAAGTGCGAGAGACGCGGCCACCGGACGGACCACTGCCTCTTCGTATGCAAGTCATGTGGAGAGATCCACGAGGCCGGTCACTTCAAGATTGAAGAATTTTTTAACATGATGTGCAAGTGGTATGTGCCGGACAAGCACGCGGGGATGCTGCCGCCGGACGCAGAAAATATGTTAAACTAGAACGCTCGCCAGGTTGGAATCTGGATCGAGCCGAGCGTTCTACGGTTCACATCTATGCATATGTAGGCAAGGAGAATAAGACCGACAATACAGGTTCTATTCCAAATTGCATCGACCGAGACCATCCAGTCTACAGTCTGAAGACCGATGAGTACTCCCGGACCAAGGTGGTTATGCAGTTGGACTTGCTGCCTGGATAATCCCGCGGATACTGGAACTATCACGCGCCTGATAAATGGTTCAAGCAGGCGAAAGCCTGTGGCAAGATTAATAACCAGAAAGCGACGATGTTGTTCGACTCTGGAGCTGAAGTATCGATAATCGACTCCGCCTTTGCTCGTAAGGTCGGATGTCGTATAGACGATACCCAGAGACAAGAATGCGTCGGGATCGGCGAAAACTCTTATATGACCGAGGGAAGAACGCATGTAAAAATTACTTTGTCGGGATCGCTGGTCTACTTTTCCAGCGCTTGGGTTGGCAAGTTGGCTGGTCAAGACACTTTACTAGGAATGGATTTCATGGTCCCAGCTGGTATTCGCCTAGACCTGTCACATGGAGTGCTTACGATCCCGGATGAGGTCCAGGTCCAGT
Source organism: Peronosclerospora sorghi (assembly GCA_026184515.1). Lineage (NCBI taxonomy): Eukaryota > Oomycota > Peronosporomycetes > Peronosporales > Peronosporaceae > Peronosclerospora > Peronosclerospora sorghi. The sequence goes on along the minus strand of JAPDHQ010006560.1, from coordinate 2,353 downwards.
TGGCTGGTCGAAGACCTCTGTATGGTTCGTATACCGATCTGGTCCGGTGGGACCAAGATCTCACTATCCCAGTTGGTCGGTCTGCCGATACCCCGGTTGAGAAAGGTTTTCGTTCGAGGAAGTTTTGGTTGAACAGGGGAGATCGGTGGGTCTCGACCTTCGTAAAGAGTGCTGGTCGACGTGATTTTGTCCGTGTTACCAATATCGGTGACAAGCCGCTGACACTGGACAATAACACTATTGTCGGCATGTGGTTAGCAGAAGGGAAGGTACCAAGGAAGATGGGGTTCGTCTCGATTGGGTCGAGGCGGTATGTCGAGTGGCAAAACCTGGCGTACCAATCGACCACCGGTCTTATCAGCGATGATGGTTCGGTGGAAGAGGATACCTCACCTTTAGTGGAAAGACCAAGTTATGTCACCCCAAAAAAGATGTTGGTCCGAAGAAAGGCGCCGCAGTCACCAGGAACGGTGGACCATCAAGTAGACGAGCCGAGGCTAGTCAACGTGGTATCAGCACAAGACCAGGCGACAGCGGAGCAAGAAACGGAAGAAGGGGAACATGACGTTGCTAGGTCGGACCATGACGGTATTCCTAATCAGACCGATATCGGTGAAGGACAGCCCGTCGATCAAGACCAGGGGCGTTCAGCCGGTCCAGATGGTCTAGGTGATATCACCCCAGAAGATGAACAAGTATGTATACATGAAGGCGGGGAACAGTACATTCAGGAGCTGGAAATCCAAATGGCAGTCCTCCCTGAAGTGTCTGCCGACTCTCCCGAAGTTACAATGGATGATTTACAAGTGGGTGATCAAGACCTTAACAGTCCAGACCAGATCGAGCAGTTGAAGAATATCATATGTAAAAAAAGACATCTGCTGATCGGAAAGGGCAACGCCTTACCACGTGCAGCCCGTGGTGCGATTTGCGATATTGACGTTGGAGATGCCAAGCCGATTACTCAGCGATGTCGACTCGTGGCGCCACAGTACCGGGAAAAGCTTTCTGATCTTATCAAAGGACTGTTGGCTACCAAGATGATTAGACCGTCGACCTCGCCATGGGCCTCGCCGATCGTAATTGTTATCAAGAAGAACGGCGTCGACATTAGGTTGTGCATCGACTATTGGCTGGTAAATCGGTTGACTAAACTCATGTTTTACCTGATGCCGCTGATTAATGATCTGTTGGAAGACCTCGACAATACCTTGTGGTATTGTTCGCTGGACATGGCAAGTGGATTTTGGGTGGTCTCGACGACTGATCGAGCCCGTGAGATTTCCGCATTTGGGACACCGTTTGGTCTTTTCGAGTGGAACCGTATGCCGTTCGGTCTGAAGAACGCACCCCAGATATATCAAAGGTTGATAGACAACGCACTGTACGGACACTTCAAAATCAAGACCGATCGGGAGCCTGCCGAAAGTTATGATGTGTTTACAGAGGGTGAGCTCGATCGGAAAAGAAGACCGTCCGTTCTAGGGAGGCGGTCGTACATCGACGACATTCTGATACCTGCCTCGTCATGGAACGATCTGTGCGAGAAGGTTGAACGATTGTTGGAGACATGCGACCGCTGGAACCTATCTATCAGCGCCGTGAAAAGTTTTTGGGGTATGTCCAAGGTCGCCTATTTAGGCCATATGGTCTCGAACAATGGTCTAGAGGCTAATCCTAAGGACATGGATTCGTTAAGCAACCTCCCGTTTCCCAAGTCTCTGAAGGCAATGCAGTCCTTCCTAGGAAGTTTAAACTACTACAGCCGCTTCATCGAAGATTTTGCTATCTACGCGGCTGTGTTGTATGAGCTCCGGGAAGTGGACTACCATATGTTGCGCGAAGAGGACCGGGCAACTTTACATGGGGGCGCCGACTCTGGTCTTGCTGCAGATTGTCCGCAAGTGGAGGCAGAAGACCATATGAAGCGTGCAAAGTTTGCTTTTGGTATGTTGAAGGTTAAGATGGTGACGGCACCGATTTTGAAGCATTTCGATCCCGAAAAGGTCCCGACCATTATTGTATATGCTAGTCAGTGGGCCATTTCGGCCACTACACTACAAGATCATGATGGTGTGTACCATCCGGTCACGTTCACGAGCAGAACGCTGAAGCCAAATGAAGTGAACTATGGAATTGTCGAGAAAGAAGTTCTGGCGTTGCTACGAATTCTGGATGTGTGTTACAAGCTGCTAGTCGGCCGACCTATAAAGGTCCTGTCAAGGCGGTCTACTTTGGCCTGGCTATTATCAGCCAATGGGATGGACGGACGTCTAGGCAGATGGTCGGCGGTCTTGTCGCAGTGGACCCTCGAGGTCGTTAAGTGCACCAGGGGCGAGGAAGAGATATTGGG
>JAPDHQ010006557.1:0-19275 GCA_026184515.1 Peronosclerospora sorghi | reverse complement strand
CGGATGAGGACGAGATCATGTAAACCCCACGACCAGTATCGAAAAAACAGGACCCGGTGGTGGCAAATTTAGTCCAATTGATGCAGGATGGACACTTAAGTTTGGAAGAGTTAACGAAAATTACCTCATCTCTGTCAGCTAGTCGCACGCCGGATACTACGAGAGGGGCGACTAGTGCAACATACCGAAAATCGGCGGCTCCAGAAAGAGTATATTCCAACCCGCCAAAACCATCAAGATACAGTATGTCCAGTGGAAGACACAATGCGTGGGCATCATCGGGTCAGCCTGTCACAGCCAATATCCAGAATACGGAGATCAATACATTTGACGGGAATAGACAAGACGCGGGGAGTGCAAGGGCATGGTTAACAAGATTTTTACATGTGGCAAACATTTCACGTTGGGATGACGATCAACGGCTAGGAATGTTTGTGGATAGCTTGACGAACACGGCGTCTTGGTGGTATGAACAGTTGGCAGACACCGTGAATTATGATTGGAATGCGGTGATAGATTTATTTCAACGGAAGTTTTGTGTGGAAAAAGTGTCGCCTAGGGTCATGTATTCAAAATTGACCCAGAAGCAAGACGAGTTAGCGACCACGTATCTATACCGGCTGAATGCCGCGGCGTTATGAGCTGGAATGGATTTCAGGGATGTCTATAACGCATCATTGTTGGAGGAGCACATCCAACAATTCTTTGACACCATTCATGATCGGGTCATACAAATGCAAGACCAGCATATGACATTCAATAATTTTGAGGAGTTGAAAAGGGTGTTGACGAAGCACGAGGCGCGTTTGACAAGGCCAGGAAAGAAAATGACTGCACGCAAGAATGCTGAAGTGGTATACGAAGACGCACAACCCAGTGTACACATGATGGGCGGCGAAGTACATACAATGCAGCGGACTCATAATAACACTGACGGGGGCGTGGTATGTGAACACTGCAATCGAAGGGGACATGATAAAGACAAGTGTTGGAAATTGCAGACGTGTGAGCATTGCAAAACAGTCGGCCACGATGTAAAGTATTGTCGGAAGTTCATCGAAGAGATGGCCGAGATGCGGAGCAAGCTCAAGTCCGGAGAACTAACTAAGTATCAAGTGGCCGCGCAGTTAAATGCCTAACCCCACAGTGCGTTGCGACCACTGTCAAGAGGAAAGGGGGGGCATTGTCGATCAATGTGATAGCAACACCGCGTTCACCCTTAAGTATAAATGAAAACCAGAAAACAATACATTTTACATAGAAGAATCACTCACTATGGACGAGGATCAAGAAACGACGAAAATTCAAGAAAAAGCGAAGAAACAAGTTACATTTGAAGAAAAATAAGATAAGAAAGAAGACGCATCAGCGACTACCGAAACAACAGATGTCTCGGCTTACGTCACGCTGGTGGATAAAAGAGAGGGAGAACAGGAACTGTGGTGGAGTCAAGTTCGAAATCGAAAACATTAGCATCGATAACCTGACTACCACCATCGCGCCCAGCCTTCCAACTTTCGGAGGGAGTACTCCGCGGACCACCACTCGAGATCTGGTCCAATCGTCCGCTGCAAGCAGACGACCGGTCGTCATCAGAACCCACTTGGTCCGATTGTTTAGTGTCCATCTCACCTTGTGTACCCGATGGAATGGGCTAGTTACACACTCGGTGGATCGGGATCGCAGATTGGATCGAAGCGGTCTTGAATATAGAAGACCGATCTGGGTAGGTATCTCTGGGGCGTAACTCTTCACCCCAGACACAAACAGACCAAAAACACTTCCAAGAGATAACTTCCAATAGGTCGATCGTCCAAACGATCAAGACCTGACCAATACGAAATAATAGAGGGTAGACCGACCGTTCCGGTCTAGCCCCTGACCAATACGAAATAAGACCAAAACCGGTCTAGTTTCCAACCAATATTAGAACAAGCCAATATGTCCGCGTAAAGACCCAATATGCTCGTGAAACTCCACAAACGATATCTCCACGCCAAGAACAATCCAGCGAATAGCACGTTCCAAACGTACTTGAGTTGAAGTGTTGAGATCGCCAAATCGTACTCCCGTCGAGGGACTTCCGGTAGGCCAAAGTGCGCGTGTGGCGCTTCCAGACCGGGTGTAATGGGAGAGAGGGGATAATTCGACCCTCTGCCCCCAAATACTCCGCGGCGGGCGGAGGCGACTAGTGTACGAAAAGGAAAGAACGGCGACACCTAGCTGTGGTGTGAACCAAGACCAGAAGAGGTTTTTTCCACTTATCCGAAAGCTAAAAGATTTCCTTGCTTAAAGGTATAACCTCTGTCCTAAAAGGAAAAACCACAACCAAAAGCCTCTTACTTGGAAAAACCACAACTAAAATACTACTACCCTATAGTCCCTAAATGTACCCACACAAAAATATGTAAAATACCCAAAGTCGGGTGACTCACCAAAACTTGCGTTCTTGTCACTTCTTGAGTCTGATAGGCTGAAAATCCCCCCTTGTTTAAACCAATCCGAAATTAGACCAAATGCCTTGACGAAACTTGACCAGAAGTGTGCCAAATTTTGGGCACGCTTCTCCACAGCCGCCCCCGAGTCAGACCGTGTCGCACAACGACAACGGTCTGACCTCGTCCATCAATTTCAGTTAAACCTTGGTCATTCAGACTTTTCCGACATGGAGCAACCATCTTCTTCATCCGTTTCAGGTACTTGCACTTCTGGACTTGACCTTCTTGTATTTCCTTAACGACTGTTTGTAGGCACCTCGCATACCACGTCATCGCATGTCACTTCGCCCGTCCGGTCGGTCCGGTCTGGCAGCTCCCATCGTTCTACTGCACCTCAGACACCGGCAGGGTATCAGACCGGGACCGACGCGCAGTTGCAAGACGCACTTGAAGAGATCGCACGTCTCCAGGAGCAGATTGCTCAACAGGCGACACAACGTAAGCATGCATGTCCGGTCTTCACCTTGGACCTGTTTTAACCTTCGTTTGTCTTCAGCCCGTATACCTCCAGCCCGTATACCTCCTGGCATCAGCAAGGCGATCAATGCCCTGCTTGCCGCCGATCGGCAGTCGAACACGCATGACCTCCAGCTGCGTCAGGTTTTGACTGGACTCATAAACGCGCGCAACAAGTTGACCCGCTTGGAAGCTCATCAGCTTCATCTTCGGGAGCAGCTTGTGCTGGTCCAACAGCAGCAAGCGGAAGGCCTGCTGTACCAGACCACGTTAAGCGTTCAAAGCGACGATCTCGAGAGGCGTCTCACCGAGCTCCGAATTTCGATTCAAGACCAGACCGAGGAGGTCCGGTCTTGTGAACGCAAGTCGAACGATTGGACGCAGGCAGCGAACGGTCGTCGGGCGGTATTAAAAGAATGTCATCAGCGCTTGGTTGACCTGTTGCGTCCTCGTCGGCATCCGGTTGCTGCCTCCAGCGTAGACCGGTCTTCGTCGGCCGCCTTGGTGGACCTACACCGGGACCAAGACCAAGGCCGTTCATTGGCCGAAATTCTCCAGCCCGAAATTCCACACAAATCAAAGAAGCGCGCGGACGCGCCGGGTAGCTCGAGGGAGCGGGGCATAGCGTGCGACCCTGAGCTCGAAGGGGAGCGTGCGGTGCCCCATAAGCGAGCCAAGACGCAGGCGCTTCCCGTGGGCCCAAGCTTGGACGAGGATGACGACATTAACATCTCCAAAAATCAAGCGCCCTCGACCGCCGGTGCTGACCGTGCCAAACATTCAGAGGTCTCGTCCTGGGATGACTCCGGCGAAGACTCCGGAGATTCGGAGTTTGCTGTCCCCATCCCAACCAAGTCGCGAGCAAGTCCACATGAAAGTTTTGTTAAAGTTGCATCGACTTCGGAGCAGACCAAGAAGACCGGTCCGCATGGTGGCGTTCCACCACCTCATGCGACGACAAATTCAACACCTACGGTCTTGCCTGGGACGTCCAAGCTCCACAAAGATGCTTTGTTGGCTTACTTGGCAATCGACAGTTCTTCCCTTCCGCCTCGAACGCGTGAGGATACTTTGCCGTGGTCGCCAGGGCAGATCGGTTGTTTACGCCGGTCCACCCTGACCAAGCAGATCCTGGCCCGGTCTTTCTCTCGTCCAGACCATTGGCTTTTCACGCCGGCGAAGAAAGTTCCTGCCGCGTCGGAATGGCGGCAGGACTTGATCACGTCGGCACAGATCTCCTGCTTGTACGCTGACGAGCCGTGGAAGATTTTCGAGCATCTCAAGCTGGGGTTCATCTTCCACTCCACTCTGTGGGCCAATGCTTTCATGAGTCGGGTGAAATATTTTAATAAGACTCACGCTCAAGCCATCTGGGAGGCATCCCACTATCTGGTGCTTCACCCGGAACGAGTTCGGCAAGACCCTGGCTTGGCGACCATCCAGAACAAGCGCAAGCGGCGTCGGATCAGAGCGGGTGAGGCCTGGCAGTCCCTGTGCCAATATGTTTTGGACGGGATGCTGGTCCACGAGTGCGACGTCGATGTGTTCTTATATCCAGTTGTACTTCATATGCCGCGGCGTCACGTCGAGAAGACCCGGCTGCTGGCTGACGGTGGCACATGGTACCCCGGTCTTGGGTGAACTACACCGGTCTTGGACCTCAAGGATGCTTTGGTTCAACTAGACCAACAAGAACCTTGGCGTAACCAATACCAGGACCAAGTTGAAAAGCATCCGTCGTTGACCGTCGGCCGTCTGTGGGGTGATGGCGAGTGAGGTCGTAAGTAGTCGACCAGATAACACTTAATATATATCATCGTTCTTTTTCACATGTTCGGTCATCAAATCACTTGAGCTAATTCCACCACTTTCTCCAGAGTTGCACTAGACACGTTATCACCAACAGTTCCACTTACATCGCGAGAAAACAATCCACGTTCGTCACTCCACTATTCCAATTCGTCACATATTCACAATACACAATACACGAGGTACAAGACCTTACACCTCTTCACGTCGGCCGGGAAGACCGATGCTACTGCATGTCTTGGTCTTGGTCTTCATGGGTCTGCATCACTGCGAAACGGTTCCGACTGACTCGATACCGTTCGAATTCTCGTAGTAGTGCTCCACAGTTTAGGTCGGACTCATCGATCCAAGTTGTTTCATCATGGTCCTTCCATCGGACCAGATATTCTCGGTGGGTCCGGCCGAACCTGGTCTTCTTGACCGATCGGACATCTAAGACCTTTTCCACTTCAAATTCGTCCTTCTCCAGCGGTCGTTCCCAACTGTCCTCCGGCAGTAATGCTTCATCAAAATCAAACCGTTCTGCCTCGTCTACTAGACAGGGCATTTTGGGACGATCAGGAAATTCTCGGACCAGTTTTAACTTGGACACATGTACGATCGGGAAGACCTTGTAGTCCGTGCCGGTTGTTACTAGACGGGCAGCGTGTTCAACAATCAGCTCGGCAACACGGAAAGGACCGTGCCACATGTGAGCCAGCTTCTTCGCATAGCCCTCCTTCACTCGGTCTAGGTACAACCATACCCTCGCCCCTGGTTCTATACCGTGGGGTTGGACCTGGTCGTTGTTCCGGTCTGCCCGGTCTTGTGTAGCTTGACGTAACTTTTCGTTGACAATTTCTCTTGCATGCTGGTAATGTTTATGGACCTGCATGCGCCAACGTCGAGCATCACGATCGCGGGTCCGAGTGCAGCCAATAGGTATCGCGGCTTCAAAAGTGGACCGGGGGTCCCATCCATACGCAAGATAAAAAGGCGTTTCTCCTCGGACCCGATCGGTCGACGAGTTGAGTGCAAACACCAGCCTTTCTGCGTATTCTTCCCAATTGCGCTGGTCTGGATCGGCAACGTACATCTTGATTGCTCTTGTAATAGTTTGTACCATACGTTCTGCCGATCCATTCGCTTGCGGACGATATGCCATCGTCGCGCTCTGTTTCTGGCCCAGCATATTGTTAAACGTCCGGAATACCTCGGCCATGAAACCGGGTTCTCGGTCGTGTCTGATGACCTCACTCGCGCCGAACCTTCGGAACACGCATTCTTCGTAACGTTTGGCGATCTGCTCGGCAGACCGGGACGCACTTGCCTTCGCAATAACTAGACCGGTGAACAGGTCTACCCAGATCAACAACTCAGTATTGCCATATGTCGATTTAGGCAGCGACGGTATATGGTCCATCGCTATGACCTGGAAAGGGTAGGTAGCTTCGATATTTCCGGGCGATCGCCCCTTGATTACCGGTCTACCCTTTCCGGTCTCGCAATCCGTACAACAACCCACATATTTCTGTACACTTCGGAAAAGACCTCTCCAGTGAAAGTGGGACCTGATCTTGTGATACGTTCTGCCTATGCCCTGATGTCCCCCTTCTAGACTCACATGGTAGTGATGGAGTACATCCGGCTGCAGCAACTCAGGTATCACCAATTTCGACAATCTGTCCCGGTCTGCACTGTCTTGGTCGGCATCGCGGCAGTAATATAGTAAACCATCCTCATCAACTTCGTAACTGTATGCGATCTTGGCACATTCTTTCGCTTTACCATTCGTCAACTTAAACAATTCACCGCGCAGGTAGGTCTTCAAATTCACAATCCATTCTTCTTCGTACTGCGCCTTGAGGATCCGTTCTGCCCTTAGTCTTTGCACAACAGATTCACTCAACCGTTCCTTCGGGAACGGTTGGTGGGACTTCCGAGCTTTCGGTCTAGTCTCGACCATCACATGCACCTGGTCCGGAGCGTTCTTGGGTTCGATCACCTCGGGTAGCCTGTTTATATTCATCAATTCATCAAGAACGGCCTCCTCGGTGATCGTAGCCCCGGTCTGGTCTTGCATGGCCTTGGTCGCGACGTAGTCGGCACTTCTGTTCCAGTCCCGCTTCACGTGCAACAGCTCGTGGTTGGGACAGTCTTTCAATGCCTTCATTACCCGATCATTTAGCGTCCTTAGTCGTGGGGCCTTGCAGCCGATCTCTCCGGTGACCTGCCTGATCACTAGGATCGAGTCACCACATATGATGACTCGCCCCTTCTCTTGCGACGACAGCAGGTCCAGACATAGAAGTAGACCTCGGTACTCCGCCTCGTTAACCGTAATATCCGGCGTGAAATCGGCAGCGGCTGCAAATATAGACCATTGTGGCAACTTCAACACTATAGCACTATAGGCGCCGACCTTCTTCTTCACGCTTGCTGATCCGTCAAAACTTAAGACCAAGAGATCTTCATCATGGTCGACGGTCGGTGGCGATCTCGGAACTGACTGCCGAGGTTGCTTCCTCGGGGCAATCGCTATCAATGCCTCGTCCACTTCAGACCGAGGGGTGATACTGGCAGCTAATGTGCCCAATATCTCTTCCTCGCCCCTGGTGCACTTAACGACCTCGAGGGTCCACTGCGACAAGACCGCCGACCATCTGCCTAGCCGTCCGTCCACCCCATTGGCTGATAATAGCCAGTCCAAAGTAGACCGCCTTGACAGGACCTTTATAGGGCGGCCGACCAGCAGGTTGTAACACACATCCAGAATTCGTAGCAACGCCAGAACTTCTTTCTCGACAATTCCATAGTTCACTTCATTTGGCTTCAGCGTTCTGCTCGTGAACGTGACCGGATGGTACACACCATCATGATCTTGTAGTGTAGTGGCCGAAATGGCCCACTGACTAGCATATACAATAATGGTCGGGACCTTTTCGGGATCGAAATGCTTCAAAATCGGTGCCGTCACCATCTTAACCTTCAACATACCAAAAGCAAACTTTGCACGCTTCATATGGTCTTCTGCCTCCACTTGCGGACAATCTGCAGCAAGACCAGAGTCGGCGCCCCCATGTAAAGTTGCCCGGTCCTCTTCGCGCAACATATGGTAGTCCACTTCCCGGAGCTCATACAACACAGCCGCGTAGATAGCAAAATCTTCGATGAAGCGGCTGTAGTAGCTTAAACTTCCTAGGAAGGACTGCATTGCCTTCAGAGACTTGGGAAACGGGAGGTTGCTTAACGAATCCATGTCCTTAGGATTAGCCTCTAGACCATTGTTCGAGACCATATGGCCTAAATAGGCGACCTTGGACATACCCCAAAAACTTTTCACGGCGCTGATAGATAGGTTCCAGCGGTCGCATGTCTCCAACAATCGTTCAACCTTCTCGCACAGATCGTTCCATGACGAGGCAGGTATCAGAATGTCGTCGATGTACGACCGCCTCCCTAGAACGGACGGTCTTCTTTTCCGATCGAGCTCACCCTCTGTAAACACATCATAACTTTCGGCAGGCTCCCGATCGGTCTTGATTTTGAAGTGTCCGTACAGTGCGTTGTCTATCAACCTTTGATATATCTGGGGTGCGTTCTTCAGACCGAACGGCATACGGTTCCACTCGAAAAGACCAAACGGTGTCCCAAATGCGGAAATCTCACGGGCTCGATCAGTCGTCGAGACCACCCAAAATCCACTTGCCATGTCCAGCGAACAATACCACAAGGTATTGTCGAGGTCTTCCAACAGATCATTAATCAGCGGCATCAGGTAAAACATGAGTTTAGTCAACCGATTTACCAGCCAATAGTCGATGCACAACCTAATGTCGACGCCGTTCTTCTTGATAACAATTACGATCGGCGAGGCCCATGGCGAGGTCGACGGTCTAATCATCTTGGTAGCCAACAGTCCTTTGATAAGATCAGAAAGCTTTTCCCGGTACTGTGGCGCCACGAGTCGACATCGCTGAGTAATCGGCTTGGCATCTCCAACGTCAATATCGCAAATCGCACCACGGGCTGCACGTGGTAAGGCGTTGCCCTTTCCGATCAGCAGATGTCTTTTTTTACATATGATATTCTTCAACTGCTCGATCTGGTCTGGACTGTTAAGGTCTTGATCACCCACTTGTAAATCATCCATTGTAACTTCGGGAGAGTCGGCAGACACTTCAGGGAGGACTGCCATTTGGATTTCCAGCTCCTGAATGTACTGTTCCCCGCCTTCATGTATACATACTTGTTCATCTTCTGGGGTGATATCACCTAGACCATCTGGACCGGCTGAACGCCCCTGGTCTTGATCGACGGGCTGTCCTTCACCGATATCGGTCTGATTAGGAATACCGTCATGGTCCGACCTAGCAACGTCATGTTCCCCTTCTTCCGTTTCTTGCTCCGCTGTCGCCTGGTCTTGTGCTGATACCACGTTGACTAGCCTCGGCTCGTCTACTTGATGGTCCACCGTTCCTGGTGACTGCGGCGCCTTTCTTCGGACCAACATCTTTTTTGGGGTGACATAACTTGGTCTTTCCACTAAAGGTGAGGTATCCTCTTCCACCGAACCATCATCGCTGATAAGACCGGTGGTCGATTGGTACGCCAGGTTTTGCCACTCGACATACCGCCTCGACCCAATCGAGACGAACCCCATCTTCCTTGGTACCTTCCCTTCTGCTAACCACATGCCGACAATAGTGTTATTGTCCAGTGTCAGCGGCTTGTCACCGATATTGGTAACACGGACAAAATCACGTCGACCAGCACTCTTTACGAAGGTCGAGACCCACCGATCTCCCCTGTTCAACCAAAACTTCCTCGAACGAAAACCTTTCTCAACCGGGGTATCGGCAGACCGACCAACTGGGATAGTGAGATCTTGGTCCCACCGGACCAGATCGGTATACGAACCATACAGAGGTCTTCGACCAGCCAACTGGACCTGGACCTCATCCGGGATCGTAAGCACTCCATGTGACAGGTCTAGGCGAATACCAGCTGGGACCATGAAATCCATTCCTAGTAAAGTGTCTTGACCAGCCAACTTGCCAACCCAAGCGCTGGAAAAGTAGACCAGCGATCCCGACAAAGTAATTTTTACATGCGTTCTTCCCTCGGTCATATAAGAGTTTTCGCCGATCCCGACGCATTCTTGTCTCTGGGTATCGTCTATACGACATCCGACCTTACGAGCAAAGGCGGAGTCGATTATCGATACTTCAGCTCCAGAGTCGAACAACATCGTCGCTTTCTGGTTATTAATCTTGCCACAGGCTTTCGCCTGCTTGAACCATTTATCAGGCGCGTGATAGTTCCAGTATCCGCGGGATTATCCAGGCAGCAAGTCCAACTGCATAACCACCTTGGTCCGGGAGTACTCATCGGTCTTCAGACTGTAGACTGGATGGTCTCGGTCGATGCAATTTGGAATAGAACCTGTATTGTCGGTCTTATTCTCCTTGCCTACATATGCATAGATGTGAACCGTAGAACGCTCGGCTCGATCCAGATTCCAACCTGGCGAGCGTTCTAGTTTAACATATTTTCTGCGTCCGGCGGCAGCATCCCCGCGTGCTTGTCCGGCACATACCACTTGCACATCATGTTAAAAAATTCTTCAATCTTGAAGTGACCGGCCTCGTGGATCTCTCCACATGACTTGCATACGAAGAGGCAGTGGTCCGTCCGGTGGCCGCGTCTCTCGCACTTCTGGCACACCATCTTCTTCCAGCAGTTTGTACCATCATGTTTGCTCGACCCACAGTGGGAGCACTTCTGACGAGGTCGGTCTGGATCGGACTTACTTCCGTTCCTTCCCTTCCGGTCCACCTGGTCGGACTTCGACTGGGTCTTCGGGGCAGGTCCCGCAACATAGACGTAACGATACTGGTCTTCATCCGATGACTCCTGGATGGATGGACTTCCACTTTCCCCTTCTGACCCCGTGCTGTCATCAGCTACAATTGCCTTGACCGCTCGGGTCGGTCTGGTCCAAGGTCTCTTGACCGGATCGGTCTGGGTCTTGGAACGATGGCGACCTGATCCACAAGCGGTCTTCGCTCTCATACTACGCGACTGTTGTAACGTCCGCAGGGTCTGTTTGACTTCACCCGCATCCTTAAGACGCAGTAGAGTAAGCTGGTCCGCCAGTTCTTGATCGTCAAGGGTACTAATATAGTGACCCACATCTTCTAAGGCGGCACCGTTCGGCGGGTTATTCTCTTTGATTGTTATGCCGGCGCGAAGTGCAGCCACGTTCAACCGATGCAAATACTCTATCGGTGTTTCGTCGGCCCGCTTCTGCATATGGTGGTACTTACGGGCGCTTGAAAATCCGGAGTTACAATATTGACCTTCAAACTCCGCACATAACAGGTCCCAGTCAGACCGGACGCCACGACCCAACTGTTGAATCCAGTTCGCAGCCGGTCCTTTTAACAAATCCCGGAAGATTAAACAACGTTCGCCTTTTGGGGTCTGGTCTCGCAGGAACGCAGACTTGACCCGACTGAACCAAGACCGGGTCTGGTCTTCATCAGCATCCTTGCCAGTGAAGTCCTTGAGGTCGGTCGTCGCGACCATACGGATGCGCGGAATCGCAGCAGATCAAAAGTCGTAGGCAGTAGTGGAGGCTAGGTTAGCCTTGCGCACCTTTACTGCGTCTGTACCATCTGACCCACCATGGTCGTCAAGACCGCCGACCGACTCCATATCACAGTCACTTGTCTTGCTTGGTCTACGCGGTCTTGCCGGTTGCGGCTTGCGCCTTCCCTTTCCGGTTGGTTTATCACTTTTAATAGGCTTATCCATAGATGTTACCGATTCCATATCCACATCTTTGCAAACATTGACACCTTGACAGGTAGACCGGTCTTTGACCTGTGGGCGCATAGGTGGTCTAACCCGTTCTTCCATGAAACGTTGCATCATCGTCTCAAACATGGCTTGGACGTTGGCTGGCGTCATGGGCAACGTGTTGATACTCTCCTTTTGCGTAACTGAGGCCTGTGGGTCTTGATGGAGCCCCGACTGGCAAGCAGCCCCTTGCTGCCGCATGTCCCTTTTTTGTTCAGACCGGGCATGGTCCACCCCCATGGTCATCCGCTCCACACCGGTCTCCAACTCTGATGAGCTGTTAGAAGCCGGTGGAGACTAGTAGATCGATTCATCATCGGAACCAATGTCAACAAGCTCTGTGGAGGCTTCGGCGACCTTCATTGCCGTGGTGGGAGTTGGGCGGCAAACCGCCCCAACCAGTGGCACCAAACGGTCGAGGAGGTCCGACATCGACGCCTCCAGTATCCAAGCATCAAATTCAAACAATTTATTGACACCGGCGGGGCTCTGCATTTTAATGCCAACCTCCGCCAACATCGCCACCAAATTCTTGACGAGCAGTAATGGTTGATCATCCTGGATCGGCTCGGTAGTGGGACCGAGAAGACGGTCGGGGATATGGAGGTCCAACACCCGAAAAACCTGGTTTTGGCGAACAAATCGCTTCAATTCAAAAACATAATACATCTTGTCCAGGTCTTGTTCGGTGATAGCCACATCCCGACCTTCGACTTTTCTTCGAAGTCGTCTTCGTCGGGTGGCATTCCCAGCCCTTTTCTGGGCACCTTGGGGACTTTGGGGACTTTAGAGAGGTATACCGGATCGTTCCAGTCAGCCTCCAAGTAATTTTCATCTTTTGGTTTTCCATCAATTTTTTTTATTCATATACATAGGATCAGGACCAAGGTCATGATCCTTTCCGGAACTATAGCAAGACCTGCTATAGTCCCGATCGGCTCCGGTGGGAGCCTTTTGGGGAGGAAAAAAATTATTAATCCCGATCTGGTCCTCCGCCAGGCCAGATCTGACATCGCCATCTTTATCAACAACGAGAACGTAAGGCGATAGCCTTTCCTTACGTCCTCTCCAGAACGACTCCATATTTAAATCATTCAAATCTTCGAATCCAATTTTTGATGGAATATCAGCACGGTGATATCCACGATCACCAAGTGATCCGGGCACGCGCACCATTGTGGTGGAGTCAAGTTCTAAATCGAAAACATTAGCATCGATAACCTGACTACCACCATCGCGCCCAGCCTTCCAACTTTCGGAGGGAGTACTCCGCGGACCACCACTCGAGATCTGGTCCAATCGTCCGCTGCAAGCAGACGACCGGTCGTCATCAGAACCCACTTGGGCCGATTGTTTAGTGTCCATCTCACCTTGTGTACCCGATGGAATGGGCTAGTTACACACTCGGTGGATCGGGATCGCAGATTGGATCGAAGCGGTCTTGAATATAGAAGACCGATCTGGGTAGGTATCTCTGGGGCGGAACTCTTCACCCCAGACACAAACAGACCAAAAACACTTCCAAGAGATAACTTCCAATAGGTCGATCGTCCAAACGATCAAGACCTGACCAATACGAAATAATAGAGGGTAGACCGACCGTTCCGGTCTAGCCCCTGACCAATACGAAATAAGACCAAAACCGGTCTAGTTTCCAACCAATATTAAAACAAGCCAATATGTCCGCGTAAAGACCCAATATGCTCGTGAAACTCCACAAACGATATCTCCACGCCAAGAACAATCCAGCGAATAGCACGTTCCAAACGTACTTGAGTTGAAGTGTTGAGATCGCCAAATCGTACTCCCGTCGAGGGACTTCCGGTAGGCCAAAGTGCGCGTGTGGCGCTTCCAGACCGGGTGTAATGGGAGAGAGGGGATAATTCGACCCTCTGCCCCCAAACACTCCGCGGCGGGCAGAGGCGACTACTGTACGAAAAGGGAAGAACGGCGACCCCTACCTGTGGTTTGAACCAAGACTAGAAGAGGTTTTTGCCACTTATCCGAAAGCTAAAAGATTTCCTTACTTAAAGGTATAACCTCTGTCCTAAAAGGAAAAACCACAACCAAAAGCCTCTTACTTGGAAAAACCACAACTAAAATACTACTACCCTATAGTCCCTAAATGTACCCACACAAAAATATGTAAAATACCCAAAGTCTGGTGACTCACCAAAACTTGCGTTCTTGACACTTCTTGAGTATGATAGGCTGAAAATCCCCCCTTGTTTAAACCAATCCGAAATTAGACCAAATGCCTAGACGAAACTTGACCAGAAGTGTGCCTAATTTTGGGCACGCTTCTCCACAGAAGGATGGCAACAATTGACCGAGACGACGCAGCCGGCAACTCAAGTATACGTCAGAGGGGCAATAGATGCTTTGGAACTGCCGTTAATGTTGGATTCTGGCGCGAACATTTCAGTATTGCATACCAATGTGGAGAATAGCAGTCCGGATGTTTGATACCCCGACTAGTTTTTGTGGCGTAACGGAAAGTACCATTGGCGCAATTGGTTTGGCCACTGTAAAGTTTCGGTGGGCCCATCTGTTATTTTTAATTGTGAGATGTGGGTTGCCAACATTGACTCGCAAGATTTAACGATACTTGGAACAGATTTCTTGGTGAAGGCGGGGGTAATTCTGAATATGAAAGACAAAAGTTTTCAGATTCCCAACGAAAATCCGCTACCGTTAATGACTCAAGAAGATCGACTATCCGAAGAATACAGGCAAGTATATGAACGAATTATGGGGAGTGCTGGTATGACGATTGATTTGAACAGTGTACATGCAGTACGGACGGTTGGGGATAAGCCCCCCGCTGTATATGTGATGGATGCTATAGACCCATTAAAGGCAGATCAGTTGAAATTGGAGAGGGAGGTCTACCTGCATGAAAGGGTAGAGATGTCGGCTGAAGCTATCGAGGAACAGTTGGTGCTTATACCTGAAGTGGAACAAGGTCCGATAACGTCACCTGATATGGCTCAAGTGGATGTAGGAGAGCCAGGGATCACCACCAAGGAGCAAGAAGACCAGTTACGGTCATTATTATATGAATGTGCTGATGGATTCATAAGCTCTGGTAATGCGTTACCGCCACCGGCCAAGGGTGTCGTTTGCGATGTGGATGTTGGAGACATTTTGCCTATAGCTCAGAAAGCGCGCAAGGTACCAGCGCATCTCCTACCAAAGTTGTACGAGTTGATACGAGGCCTGTTACAAGCAGGATTTATTTTGTATTCGGAGTCAGCTTGGGCATCACCAATCGTGATCGTGTTAAAGAAAAATAAAGCAGACATACGATTGTGCATTGATTATCGAGCTTTGAATCAAAAGACGAGACTGATGGTGTATGCCATGCCTTTGATAGATGATTTGCTAGATAACTTTGAAGGAGTTAGATGGCTATGTTCGATGGATAATGCGAGTGGGTATTGGGCTATACCTATGACAAAAAGGGCTCGGTTAATTACCGCTTTCATTTTCCCGCTAGGACACTTTGAATGGCTCCGAATGCCACAAGTATTAAAGAATGCGCCGCAAATATATCAACGTATAGTGGACAATGCCTTGTGGACAATGGTCCGACGCTCACAACAGATAGGGTTGATGTGCAAGATCACGAACGATGATACCACTATGGATATCGATGATGATGTCACATATGTTTTGGAGACAGACGTACCCCTGTCACAAGATGTATTTCATAATGGTCAAGCGGTGGAAAATGAGGAGAGACCTATCATTGGGAGGCGCTCATACATTGATGACATTACGTTCGGGGCAAGTAATTGGGATACACTGTGTTTAATGCTTAGGAACCTTTTGGAGTCGTTCAAGTATTGGAGAATCACTATAAGCTTACCCAAGAGTGCTTTTGGGAAGCACAGTGTGGAGTTTCTGAGTCATCGCATATCTGCAAAAGGAATCGAAGCGTCCCCGCGAAATTTAGAGTCAATTATCAAGATGGCATTTCCACGGACATTAAAGGGGGTTCAGAGATTCACTGGCAGTTTGATTTATTATCTTAGGTTTTTCGACAACTTCTCTACGTTAGCGGCATCACTATATGAATTGACAGACCTGCAGTTTAGGGATGGAACTCAATTGGAACACGCTGAGAAGTATTTTGCATTGTTGAAGGATCGGCTTGTGCACGCACCGTTGCTACGACATATCGAGCGTGCGAAACCATTAATTGTAATTATATACACTAATACGTGGGAATTTGGAGCAACAGTATGTTAAGAGCACGATGGGATCTTGCACCCAGTAAGATACGTCAGTAAAGTGTTCAAAGATGCGGAGACGCGATATACAGGAGCTGAACAGGAGGTGCTAGCTTTGCTGAAGACGTTACATGACGCTAGTCATATTTTATTCGGACAGCACATAACAGTATACGCAAGGTATTCCACGATGAGATGGCTATTCACGTCTAAAAGTTTAACTGGGAGAGGAGTGCAATGGGCGGTGATGTTATCCCCATGGTCGTTAGAGATTATTAGAATGAAGGTGTTGGCCTTACCGCGTTATTGGCCACATCGATTGTGCCCGTAGAGAAAATGAAATGAAGTATTAAAAGACATTGCTCCACTAAGACACTGAAGGATACGCCTATTATTAGACCAATTCCAGGATTGCGTCGCCAAAGTACTGGATATTTCCTGTCTTTTGATGGTGCGGTACGGATGAAAAATAATCCCAAAGGCACGTTTGGCATGATAGTATGGGAGTTACCCACCTGGGAGGTGATAGCGGCGGAATACGGAATTCAGGACAATCTCACGGTGAATGACAGTGAATATCATGGGCTAATCGGTGCATGACACCTTGCGCAAGTACACCATGTAAAACGGGCAATAGTGTGTGGAGACTCTAGGTTGGTGATTGGACAAGTCAATGGAGATTTACGCTGTAACCATGCTTCGTTACTGGTATGGCTAAATAGCGTGCACTCGCTGGTCGAAACTTTTGAGGCGATTAGTCTAGTGCATGTGGCACGCAAGTATAACCAAGCGGCAGATTTCCTCACGCAGTGCGCAATGAAAGAACAAAGAGCAGGGAAATTTACAAGTGATCAACAAATAAAGGACCTAAAATTGTTGAACCGACTACCAGAGTTGTTGTATGCGAATGCATATGATCCTCCAGAAAGGGATAAGATTGAGGACACCCCAGAGGAGATTACTCAACCGTCTGACAGAAGTAGTGGTAATACAAGTGATGAGGCGCAAGTGGATACCACGGAAGTTAGTGTATGGGGAGATGGTGGACATCAGTCACCACAAGTATTTGTAATCACTCGCAGCATGGGTAAACTGAAGAAAGGACATCGCCAATACCCTGGAAGTGGGACCGTGGAACAAGGGGCGGACATAGAAGAAATACGCACTCTGCGAAAGACGGTACAGTCGAAGCTAAACAAAACCGAGAAGATGCAGAAGAGGACCCCTATGAAACGGCGCCCGCCATTAGACTTGAGCGAATAGCATCGACTCCGAATGATGACGATTGGTGTGGGAAGGTTATAGCGTATCTGAAAGGAGAAGATGACAAAATAAATTCCGCCAGCGAATGGAAAAGGGTGGCTCGGCATGCGATGATGTATGTATTGGACAGTAAAAATGCTATATATTACGTCGCCTGCATACGAAGCAGAACTGAGGACCAAGTGTGGAGAGTGGTCGTACCATCTATATTGCAAGAGAATGTGTTACATGCCTACCATGTTGAGATTGGTAGTGGAGCACATCAAGGAGTTGGAAAAGTCTATGCTCGTTTGAGGTCTAAGTATTATTCTAGAGGAATGTATGCCCATATCGAAAATTATATCGCAGCATGTGAAGATTGTGCCACGGCTAAAGGAAAGCCGAAATACCAGGGGCGTACTAGTGGCAATATTGTGGCATCAAAACCTTTTCAGATTCTGGCCATGGATTTTGCATTACCTCTACCACAGACCACTATGGGTCATGAAGCTTTATTGTGCTTTATCTGTTTGTTTTCTGGATATGTGATCCTTATCCCAATGAACACCACTACAGCCCAAGATGTGGCAGAAGCGTACATGGTGGGTGTCTACAAGAGATTTGGAGCGCAAGAAATGCTAAGACATGATCGAGACCCAAGATTTATGAGTTCGGTATTTAGGAGGTTTAATCGGATGCTGAAGCAGAAACAGAGACCTACATTGGCATATCGGCCACAAGCCAAAGTAAAACAGGAGAGATCTGTGCAGACAGTGATTAAGGCAATAAAATGCTATATAAAGGATCAAGAACAGAGAGATTGAGATGAATATGTGGCACCATTGGAATTTGCTTTAAACACTTCAGTGGAATTACAGCACTATCAAAATCCATTCTATCTGGTACATGGATGGGAACCTTGAACTACGATGGAGGCGATGGTACCGCCAAAGGATCAGTATGTCACGGAACAAGATGCATTAGATTGGAGATTAGCGGTAAATAAAAGGCACATGGAGGCTCAAGCGCAGGCAGCCATCATTCGGGAACAAGTGAGTAAAGAAAGATCCCAACATCATAACAAGAAAGTCGAGTAAAAGCTATGGTCGACTACAAAAACCGCTTACCGCCCTCGAGAGTTAGTCTGGCTGTATCACGATTTGGTCAAGCCAGGGTTGGTGAGAAAGTTGGCTCACTTGTGGCATGGCCCATACGTGGTGGATGAACGAGTCAATGATATGGTATATCGGTTGGTGATACCAACAACTGAGTGTCGGATATTCCCGTTAGTGCATATTGCTAGGCTGAAGCCTTATATCAGCAAGATGAGACGTCCCCGTGAAAAGATTCAAACCAAGGATGCGTTAGAGTTAGATGAAGCATTACTTCCGTAAGATTCCTGGTATGGACCTGGCAGAGAAGATGAATGGGAAGTGGAACGTATCGTGGATTGTCTAGTGAAACAGCGGACAAGAAACGGGCGTCGGGTCAAAGAATACCTTGTCAAGTGGAAGGATACCAAGGAGATGACGTGGGAGCTCGAAGACAACCTTTCTTGTACCATACTCTTGTATGAGTTTGATGCGCAGCGATCTTGGGAGAATAGGCACTACGCAGCCCAGACGGCAGAAGAGGACATCACTGAAGGGGAAATGTAGAAGCCTCAACAGAGAAGAAGGGTAAAGATGAAAGACGACGGAAGAGGTAAAAAGAAGATAACAAGAAATCGAAGCAAACAAGAAAAAGAAGCCCCAGAAGATGTAGTACATCCCTATCACGGACCCGCGTTGGTTGTGATGAATAGAATGCGGACCCGAGTTGGTTGCATTAGGGGAAAGTCAGAAGATACAAACACAAACAAAATATAGCAGAAAGATGCATGTTTGAACATAATTGGAAGATGTTGGAATATGTGGATACATTACGTGATTACCTAGGTTGAATGGAGCTATACGGATAAATAATGAACATAATTTGGATAGTGAACCCATACGGGCTCAATGACTTGATGATGTGATGTGGAGAGTGCGCGAAGAGATGCCTATACAGGCCCAAGAGGTGAAAAAACTGTGCATCCCACACAAAATACAATAAGATAACAATAAACCAGCGCAAGATCGTACGAAGAGATGCCTCACGAGGTCTAGGGTGCAAAACCTGTACGGCGGCAACAAGATGATACTAAGAGATAC
>JAPDHQ010006556.1:0-19275 GCA_026184515.1 Peronosclerospora sorghi | reverse complement strand
GTATCTCTTAGTATCATCTTGTTGCCGCCGTACAGGTTTTGCACCCTAGACCTCGTGAGGCATCTCTTCGTACGATCTTGCGCTGGTTTATTGTTATCTTATTGTATTTTGTGTGGGATGCACAGTTTTTTCACCTCTTGGGCCTGTATAGGCATCTCTTCGCGCACTCTCCACATCACATCATCAAGTCATTGAGCCCGTATGGGTTCACTATCCAAATTATGTTCATTATTTATCCGTATAGCTCCATTCAACCTAGGTAATCACGTAATGTATCCACATATTCCAACATCTTCCAATTATGTTCAAACATGCATCTTTCTGCTATATTTTGTTTGTGTTTGTATCTTCTGACTTTCCCCTAATGCAACCAACTCGGGTCCGCATTCTATTCATCACAACCAACGCGGGTCCGTGATAGGGATGTACTACATCTTCTGGGGCTTCTTTTTCTTGTTTGCTTCGATTTCTTGTTATCTTCTTTTTACCTCTTCCGTCGTCTTTCATCTTTACCCTTCTTCTCTGTTGAGGCTTCTACATTTCCCCTTCAGTGATGTCCTCTTCTGCCGTCTGGGCTGCGTAGTGCCTATTCTCCCAAGATCGCTGCGCATCAAACTCATACAAGAGTATGGTACAAGAAAGGTTGTCTTCGAGCTCCCACGTCATCTCCTTGGTATCCTTCCACTTGACAAGGTATTCTTTGACCCGACGCCCGTTTCTTGTCCGCTGTTTCACTAGACAATCCACGATACGTTCCACTTCCCATTCATCTTCTCTGCCAGGTCCATACCAGGAATCTTACGGAAGTAATGCTTCATCTAACTCTAACGCATCCTTGGTTTGAATCTTTTCACGGGGACGTCTCATCTTGCTGATATAAGGCTTCAGCCTAGCAATATGCACTAACGGGAATATCCGACACTCAGTTGTTGGTATCACCAACCGATATACCATATCATTGACTCGTTCATCCACCACGTATGGGCCATGCCACAAGTGAGCCAACTTTCTCACCAACCCTGGCTTGACCAAATCGTGATACAGCCAGACTAACTCTCGAGGGCGGTAAGCGGTTTTTGTAGTCGACCATAGCTTTTACTCGACTTTCTTGTTATGATGTTGGGATCTTTCTTTACTCACTTGTTCCCGAATGATGGCTGCCTGCGCTTGAGCCTCCATGTGCCTTTTATTTACCGCTAATCTCCAATCTAATGCATCTTGTTCCGTGACATACTGATCCTTTGGCGGTACCATCGCCTCCATCGTAGTTCAAGGTTCCCATCCATGTACCAGATAGAATGGATTTTGATAGTGCTGTAATTCCACTGAAGTGTTTAAAGCAAATTCCAATGGTGCCACATATTCATCTCAATCTCTCTGTTCTTGATCCTTTATATAGCATTTTATTGCCTTAATCACTGTCTGCACAGATCTCTCCTGTTTTACTTTGGCTTGTGGCCGATATGCCAATGTAGGTCTCTGTTTCTGCTTCAGCATCCGATTAAACCTCCTAAATACCGAACTCATAAATCTTGGGTCTCGATCATGTCTTAGCATTTCTTGCGCTCCAAATCTCTTGTAGACACCCACCATGTACGCTTCTGCCACATCTTGGGCTGTAGTGGTGTTCATTGGGATAAGGATCACATATCCAGAAAACAAACAGATAAAGCACAATAAAGCTTCATGACCCATAGTGGTCTGTGGTAGAGGTAATGCAAAATCCATGGCCAGAATCTGAAAAGGTTTTGATGCCACAATATTGCCACTAGTACGCCCCTGGTATTTCGGCTTTCCTTTAGCCGTGGCACAATCTTCACATGCTGCGATATAATTTTCGATATGGGCATACATTCCTCTAGAATAATACTTAGACCTCAAACGAGCATAGACTTTTCCAACTCCTTGATGTGCTCCACTACCAATCTCAACATGGTAGGCATGTAACACATTCTCTTGCAATATAGATGGTACGACCACTCTCCACACTTGGTCCTCAGTTCTGCTTCGTATGCAGGCGACGTAATATATAGCATTTTTACTGTCCAATACATACATCATCGCATGCCGAGCCACCCTTTTCCATTCGCTGGCGGAATTTATTTTGTCATCTTCTCCTTTCAGATACGCTATAACCTTCCCACACCAATCGTCATCATTCGGAGTCGATGCTATTCGCTCAAGTCTAATGGCGGGCGCCGTTTCATAGGGGTCCTCTTCTGCATCTTCTCGGTTTTGTTTAGCTTCGACTGTACCGTCTTTCGCAGAGTGCGTATTTCTTCTATGTCCGCCCCTTGTTCCACGGTCCCACTTCCAGGGTATTGGCGATGTCCTTTCTTCAGTT
This sequence comes from Peronosclerospora sorghi, assembly GCA_026184515.1. Taxonomy (NCBI): domain Eukaryota; phylum Oomycota; class Peronosporomycetes; order Peronosporales; family Peronosporaceae; genus Peronosclerospora; species Peronosclerospora sorghi. Next base: position 16,931 of record JAPDHQ010006556.1, on the reverse strand, counting down.
TACCCATGCTGCGAGTGATTACAAATACTTGTGGTGACTGATGTCCACCATCTCCCCATACACTAACTTCCGTGGTATCCACTTGCGCCTCATCACTTGTATTACCACTACTTCTGTCAGACGGTTGAGTAATCTCCTCTGGGGTGTCCTCAATCTTATCCCTTTCTGGAGGATCATATGCATTCGCATACAACAACTCTGGTAGTCGGTTCAACAATTTTAGGTCCTTTATTTGTTGATCACTTGTAAATTTCCCTGCTCTTTGTTCTTTCATTGCGCACTGCGTGAGGAAATCTGCCGCTTGGTTATACTTGCGTGCCACATGCACTAGACTAATCGCCTCAAAAGTTTCGACCAGCGAGTGCACGCTATTTAGCCATACCAGTAACGAAGCATGGTTACAGCGTAAATCTCCATTGACTTGTCCAATCACCAACCTAGAGTCTCCACACACTATTGCCCGTTTTACATGGTGTACTTGCGCAAGGTGTCATGCACCGATTAGCCCATGATATTCACTGTCATTCACCGTGAGATTGTCCTGAATTCCGTATTCCGCCGCTATCACCTCCCAGGTGGGTAACTCCCATACTATCATGCCAAACGTGCCTTTGGGATTATTTTTCATCCGTACCGCACCATCAAAAGACAGGAAATATCCAGTACTTTGGCGACGCAATCCTGGAATTGGTCTAATAATAGGCGTATCCTTCAGTGTCTTAGTGGAGCAATGTCTTTTAATACTTCATTTCATTTTCTCTACGGGCACAATCGATGTGGCCAATAACGCGGTAAGGCCAACACCTTCATTCTAATAATCTCTAACGACCATGGGGATAACATCACCGCCCATTGCACTCCTCTCCCAGTTAAACTTTTAGACGTGAATAGCCATCTCATCGTGGAATACCTTGCGTATACTGTTATGTGCTGTCCGAATAAAATATGACTAGCGTCATGTAACGTCTTCAGCAAAGCTAGCACCTCCTGTTCAGCTCCTGTATATCGCGTCTCCGCATCTTTGAACACTTTACTGACGTATCTTACTGGGTGCAAGATCCCATCGTGCTCTTAACATACTGTTGCTCCAAATTCCCACGTATTAGTGTATATAATTACAATTAATGGTTTCGCACGCTCGATATGTCGTAGCAACGGTGCGTGCACAAGCCGATCCTTCAACAATGCAAAATACTTCTCAGCGTGTTCCAATTGAGTTCCATCCCTAAACTGCAGGTCTGTCAATTCATATAGTGATGCCGCTAACGTAGAGAAGTTGTCGAAAAACCTAAGATAATAAATCAAACTGCCAGTGAATCTCTGAACCCCCTTTAATGTCCGTGGAAATGCCATCTTGATAATTGACTCTAAATTTCGCGGGGACGCTTCGATTCCTTTTGCAGATATGCGATGACTCAGAAACTCCACACTGTGCTTCCCAAAAGCACTCTTGGGTAAGCTTATAGTGATTCTCCAATACTTGAACGACTCCAAAAGGTTCCTAAGCATTAAACACAGTGTATCCCAATTACTTGCCCCGAACGTAATGTCATCAATGTATGAGCGCCTCCCAATGATAGGTCTCTCCTCATTTTCCACCGCTTGACCATTATGAAATACATCTTGTGACAGGGGTACGTCTGTCTCCAAAACATATGTGACATCATCATCGATATCCATAGTGGTATCATCGTTCGTGATCTTGCACATCAACCCTATCTGTTGTGAGCGTCGGACCATTGTCCACAAGGCATTGTCCACTATACGTTGATATATTTGCGGCGCATTCTTTAATACTTGTGGCATTCGGAGCCATTCAAAGTGTCCTAGCGGGAAAATGAAAGCGGTAATTAACCGAGCCCTTTTTGTCATAGGTATAGCCCAATACCCACTCGCATTATCCATCGAACATAGCCATCTAACTCCTTCAAAGTTATCTAGCAAATCATCTATCAAAGGCATGGCATACACCATCAGTCTCGTCTTTTGATTCAAAGCTCGATAATCAATGCACAATCGTATGTCTGCTTTATTTTTCTTTAACACGATCACGATTGGTGATGCCCAAGCTGACTCCGAATACAAAATAAATCCTGCTTGTAACAGGCCTCGTATCAACTCGTACAACTTTGGTAGGAGATGCGCTGGTACCTTGCGCGCTTTCTGAGCTATAGGCAAAATGTCTCCAACATCCACATCGCAAACGACACCCTTGGCCGGTGGCGGTAACGCATTACCAGAGCTTATGAATCCATCAGCACATTCATATAATAATGACCGTAACTGGTCTTCTTGCTCCTTGGTGGTGATCCCTGGCTCTCCTACATCCACTTGAGCCATATCAGGTGACGTTATCGGACCTTGTTCCACTTCAGGTATAAGCACCAACTGTTCCTCGATAGCTTCAGCCGACATCTCTACCCTTTCATGCAGGTAGACCTCCCTCTCCAATTTCAACTGATCTGCCTTTAATGGGTCTATAGCATCCATCACATATACAGCGGGGGGCTTATCCCCAACCGTCCGTACTGCATGTACACTGTTCAAATCAATCGTCATACCAGCACTCCCCATAATTCGTTCATATACTTGCCTGTATTCTTCGGATAGTCGATCTTCTTGAGTCATTAACGGTAGCGGATTTTCGTTGGGAATCTGAAAACTTTTGTCTTTCATATTCAGAATTACCCCCGCCTTCACCAAGAAATCTGTTCCAAGTATCGTTAAATCTTGCGAGTCAATGTTGGCAACCCACATCTCACAATTAAAAATAACAGATGGGCCCACCGAAACTTTACAGTGGCCAAACCAATTGCGCCAATGGTACTTTCCGTTACGCCACAAAAACTAGTCGGGGTATCAAACATCCGGACTGCTATTCTCCACATTGGTATGCAATACTGAAATGTTCGCGCCAGAATCCAACATTAACGGCAGTTCCAAAGCATCTATTGCCCCTCTGACGTATACTTGAGTTGCCGGCTGCGTCGTCTCGGTCAATTGTTGCCATCCTTCTGTGGAGAAGCGTGCCCAAAATTAGGCACACTTCTGGTCAAGTTTCGTCTAGGCATTTGGTCTAATTTCGGATTGGTTTAAACAAGGGGGGATTTTCAGCCTATCATACTCAAGAAGTGTCAAGAACGCAAGTTTTGGTGAGTCACCAGACTTTGGGTATTTTACATATTTTTGTGTGGGTACATTTAGGGACTATAGGGTAGTAGTATTTTAGTTGTGGTTTTTCCAAGTAAGAGGCTTTTGGTTGTGGTTTTTCCTTTTAGGACAGAGGTTATACCTTTAAGTAAGGAAATCTTTTAGCTTTCGGATAAGTGGCAAAAACCTCTTCTAGTCTTGGTTCAAACCACAGGTAGGGGTCGCCGTTCTTCCCTTTTCGTACAGTAGTCGCCTCTGCCCGCCGCGGAGTGTTTGGGGGCAGAGGGTCGAATTATCCCCTCTCTCCCATTACACCCGGTCTGGAAGCGCCACACGCGCACTTTGGCCTACCGGAAGTCCCTCGACGGGAGTACGATTTGGCGATCTCAACACTTCAACTCAAGTACGTTTGGAACGTGCTATTCGCTGGATTGTTCTTGGCGTGGAGATATCGTTTGTGGAGTTTCACGAGCATATTGGGTCTTTACGCGGACATATTGGCTTGTTTTAATATTGGTTGGAAACTAGACCGGTTTTGGTCTTATTTCGTATTGGTCAGGGGCTAGACCGGAACGGTCGGTCTACCCTCTATTATTTCGTATTGGTCAGGTCTTGATCGTTTGGACGATCGACCTATTGGAAGTTATCTCTTGGAAGTGTTTTTGGTCTGTTTGTGTCTGGGGTGAAGAGTTCCGCCCCAGAGATACCTACCCAGATCGGTCTTCTATATTCAAGACCGCTTCGATCCAATCTGCGATCCCGATCCACCGAGTGTGTAACTAGCCCATTCCATCGGGTACACAAGGTGAGATGGACACTAAACAATCGGCCCAAGTGGGTTCTGATGACGACCGGTCGTCTGCTTGCAGCGGACGATTGGACCAGATCTCGAGTGGTGGTCCGCGGAGTACTCCCTCCGAAAGTTGGAAGGCTGGGCGCGATGGTGGTAGTCAGGTTATCGATGCTAATGTTTTCGATTTAGAACTTGACTCCACCACAATGGTGCGCGTGCCCGGATCACTTGGTGATCGTGGATATCACCGTGCTGATATTCCATCAAAAATTGGATTCGAAGATTTGAATGATTTAAATATGGAGTCGTTCTGGAGAGGACGTAAGGAAAGGCTATCGCCTTACGTTCTCGTTGTTGATAAAGATGGCGATGTCAGATCTGGCCTGGCGGAGGACCAGATCGGGATTAATAATTTTTTTCCTCCCCAAAAGGCTCCCACCGGAGCCGATCGGGACTATAGCAGGTCTTGCTATAGTTCCGGAAAGGATCATGACCTTGGTCCTGATCCTATGTATATGAATAAAAAAAATTGATGGAAAACCAAAAGATGAAAATTACTTGGAGGCTGACTGGAACGATCCGGTATACCTCTCTAAAGTCCCCAAAGTCCCCAAGGTGCCCAGAAAAGGGCTGGGAATGCCACCCGACGAAGACGACTTCGAAGAAAAGTCGAAGGTCGGGATGTGGCTATCACCGAACAAGACCTGGACAAGATGTATTATGTTTTTGAATTGAAGCGATTTGTTCGCCAAAACCAGGTTTTTCGGGTGTTGGACCTCCATATCCCCGACCGTCTTCTCGGTCCCACTACCGAGCCGATCCAGGATGATCAACCATTACTGCTCGTCAAGAATTTGGTGGCGATGTTGGCGGAGGTTGGCATTAAAATGCAGAGCCCCGCCGGTGTCAATAAATTGTTTGAATTTGATGCTTGGATACTGGAGGCGTCGATGTCGGACCTCCTCGACCGTTTGGTGCCACTGGTTGGGGCGGTTTGCCGCCCAACTCCCACCACGGCAATGAAGGTCGCCGAAGCCTCCACAGAGCTTGTTGACATTGGTTCCGATGATGAATCGATCTACTAGTCTCCACCGGCTTCTAACAGCTCATCAGAGTTGGAGACCGGTGTGGAGCGGATGACCATGGGGGTGGACCATGCCCGGTCTGAACAAAAAAGGGACATGCGGCAGCAAGGGGCTGCTTGCCAGTCGGGGCTCCATCAAGACCCACAGGCCTCAGTTACGCAAAAGGAGAGTATCAACACGTTGCCCATGACGCCAGCCAACGTCCAAGCCATGTTTGAGACGATGATGCAACGTTTCATGGAAGAACGGGTTAGACCACCTATGCGCCCACAGGTCAAAGACCGGTCTACCTGTCAAGGTGTCAATGTTTGCAAAGATGTGGATATGGAATCGGTAACATCTATGGATAAGCCTATTAAAAGTGATAAACCAACCGGAAAGGGAAGGCGCAAGCCGCAACCGGCAAGACCGCGTAGACCAAGCAAGACAAGTGACTGTGATATGGAGTCGGTCGGCGGTCTTGACGACCATGGTGGGTCAGATGGTACAGACGCAGTAAAGGTGCGCAAGGCTAACCTAGCCTCCACTACTGCCTACGACTTTTGATCTGCTGCGATTCCGCGCATCCGTATGGTCGCGACGACCGACCTCAAGGACTTCACTGGCAAGGATGCTGATGAAGACCAGACCCGGTCTTGGTTCAGTCGGGTCAAGTCTGCGTTCCTGCGAGACCAGACCCCAAAAGGCGAACGTTGTTTAATCTTCCGGGATTTGTTAAAAGGACCGGCTGCGAACTGGATTCAACAGTTGGGTCGTGGCGTCCGGTCTGACTGGGACCTGTTATGTGCGGAGTTTGAAGGTCAATATTGTAACTCCGGATTTTCAAGCGCCCGTAAGTACCACCATATGCAGAAGCGGGCCGACGAAACACCGATAGAGTATTTGCATCGGTTGAACGTGGCTGCACTTCGCGCCGGCATAACAATCAAAGAGAATAACCCGCCGAACGGTGCCGCCTTAGAAGATGTGGGTCACTATATTAGTACCCTTGACGATCAAGAACTGGCGGACCAGCTTACTCTACTGCGTCTTAAGGATGCGGGTGAAGTCAAACAGACCCTGCGGACGTTACAACAGTCGCGTAGTATGAGAGCGAAGACCGCTTGTGGATCAGGTCGCCATCGTTCCAAGACCCAGACCGATCCGGTCAAGAGACCTTGGACCAGACCGACCCGAGCGGTCAAGGCAATTGTAGCTGATGACAGCACGGGGTCAGAAGGGGAAAGTGGAAGTCCATCCATCCAGGAGTCATCGGATGAAGACCAGTATCGTTACGTCTATGTTGCGGGACCTGCCCCGAAGACCCAGTCGAAGTCCGACCAGGTGGACCGGAAGGGAAGGAACGGAAGTAAGTCCGATCCAGACCGACCTCGTCAGAAGTGCTCCCACTGTGGGTCGAGCAAACATGATGGTACAAACTGCTGGAAGAAGATGGTGTGCCAGAAGTGCGAGAGACGCGGCCACCGGACGGACCACTGCCTCTTCGTATGCAAGTCATGTGGAGAGATCCACGAGGCCGGTCACTTCAAGATTGAAGAATTTTTTAACATGATGTGCAAGTGGTATGTGCCGGACAAGCACGCGGGGATGCTGCCGCCGGACGCAGAAAATATGTTAAACTAGAACGCTCGCCAGGTTGGAATCTGGATCGAGCCGAGCGTTCTACGGTTCACATCTATGCATATGTAGGCAAGGAGAATAAGACCGACAATACAGGTTCTATTCCAAATTGCATCGACCGAGACCATCCAGTCTACAGTCTGAAGACCGATGAGTACTCCCGGACCAAGGTGGTTATGCAGTTGGACTTGCTGCCTGGATAATCCCGCGGATACTGGAACTATCACGCGCCTGATAAATGGTTCAAGCAGGCGAAAGCCTGTGGCAAGATTAATAACCAGAAAGCGACGATGTTGTTCGACTCTGGAGCTGAAGTATCGATAATCGACTCCGCCTTTGCTCGTAAGGTCGGATGTCGTATAGACGATACCCAGAGACAAGAATGCGTCGGGATCGGCGAAAACTCTTATATGACCGAGGGAAGAACGCATGTAAAAATTACTTTGTCGGGATCGCTGGTCTACTTTTCCAGCGCTTGGGTTGGCAAGTTGGCTGGTCAAGACACTTTACTAGGAATGGATTTCATGGTCCCAGCTGGTATTCGCCTAGACCTGTCACATGGAGTGCTTACGATCCCGGATGAGGTCCAGGTCCAGTTGGCTGGTCGAAGACCTCTGTATGGTTCGTATACCGATCTGGTCCGGTGGGACCAAGATCTCACTATCCCAGTTGGTCGGTCTGCCGATACCCCGGTTGAGAAAGGTTTTCGTTCGAGGAAGTTTTGGTTGAACAGGGGAGATCGGTGGGTCTCGACCTTCGTAAAGAGTGCTGGTCGACGTGATTTTGTCCGTGTTACCAATATCGGTGACAAGCCGCTGACACTGGACAATAACACTATTGTCGGCATGTGGTTAGCAGAAGGGAAGGTACCAAGGAAGATGGGGTTCGTCTCGATTGGGTCGAGGCGGTATGTCGAGTGGCAAAACCTGGCGTACCAATCGACCACCGGTCTTATCAGCGATGATGGTTCGGTGGAAGAGGATACCTCACCTTTAGTGGAAAGACCAAGTTATGTCACCCCAAAAAAGATGTTGGTCCGAAGAAAGGCGCCGCAGTCACCAGGAACGGTGGACCATCAAGTAGACGAGCCGAGGCTAGTCAACGTGGTATCAGCACAAGACCAGGCGACAGCGGAGCAAGAAACGGAAGAAGGGGAACATGACGTTGCTAGGTCGGACCATGACGGTATTCCTAATCAGACCGATATCGGTGAAGGACAGCCCGTCGATCAAGACCAGGGGCGTTCAGCCGGTCCAGATGGTCTAGGTGATATCACCCCAGAAGATGAACAAGTATGTATACATGAAGGCGGGGAACAGTACATTCAGGAGCTGGAAATCCAAATGGCAGTCCTCCCTGAAGTGTCTGCCGACTCTCCCGAAGTTACAATGGATGATTTACAAGTGGGTGATCAAGACCTTAACAGTCCAGACCAGATCGAGCAGTTGAAGAATATCATATGTAAAAAAAGACATCTGCTGATCGGAAAGGGCAACGCCTTACCACGTGCAGCCCGTGGTGCGATTTGCGATATTGACGTTGGAGATGCCAAGCCGATTACTCAGCGATGTCGACTCGTGGCGCCACAGTACCGGGAAAAGCTTTCTGATCTTATCAAAGGACTGTTGGCTACCAAGATGATTAGACCGTCGACCTCGCCATGGGCCTCGCCGATCGTAATTGTTATCAAGAAGAACGGCGTCGACATTAGGTTGTGCATCGACTATTGGCTGGTAAATCGGTTGACTAAACTCATGTTTTACCTGATGCCGCTGATTAATGATCTGTTGGAAGACCTCGACAATACCTTGTGGTATTGTTCGCTGGACATGGCAAGTGGATTTTGGGTGGTCTCGACGACTGATCGAGCCCGTGAGATTTCCGCATTTGGGACACCGTTTGGTCTTTTCGAGTGGAACCGTATGCCGTTCGGTCTGAAGAACGCACCCCAGATATATCAAAGGTTGATAGACAACGCACTGTACGGACACTTCAAAATCAAGACCGATCGGGAGCCTGCCGAAAGTTATGATGTGTTTACAGAGGGTGAGCTCGATCGGAAAAGAAGACCGTCCGTTCTAGGGAGGCGGTCGTACATCGACGACATTCTGATACCTGCCTCGTCATGGAACGATCTGTGCGAGAAGGTTGAACGATTGTTGGAGACATGCGACCGCTGGAACCTATCTATCAGCGCCGTGAAAAGTTTTTGGGGTATGTCCAAGGTCGCCTATTTAGGCCATATGGTCTCGAACAATGGTCTAGAGGCTAATCCTAAGGACATGGATTCGTTAAGCAACCTCCCGTTTCCCAAGTCTCTGAAGGCAATGCAGTCCTTCCTAGGAAGTTTAAGCTACTACAGCCGCTTCATCGAAGATTTTGCTATCTACGCGGCTGTGTTGTATGAGCTCCGGGAAGTGGACTACCATATGTTGCGCGAAGAGGACCGGGCAACTTTACATGGGGGCGCCGACTCTGGTCTTGCTGCAGATTGTCCGCAAGTGGAGGCAGAAGACCATATGAAGCGTGCAAAGTTTGCTTTTGGTATGTTGAAGGTTAAGATGGTGACGGCACCGATTTTGAAGCATTTCGATCCCGAAAAGGTCCCGACCATTATTGTATATGCTAGTCAGTGGGCCATTTCGGCCACTACACTACAAGATCATGATGGTGTGTACCATCCGGTCACGTTCACGAGCAGAACGCTGAAGCCAAATGAAGTGAACTATGGAATTGTCGAGAAAGAAGTTCTGGCGTTGCTACGAATTCTGGATGTGTGTTACAACCTGCTGGTCGGCCGCCCTATAAAGGTCCTGTCAAGGCGGTCTACTTTGGACTGGCTATTATCAGCCAATGGGGTGGACGGACGGCTAGGCAGATGGTCGGCGGTCTTGTCGCAGTGGACCCTCGAGGTCGTTAAGTGCACCAGGGGCGAGGAAGAGATATTGGGCACATTAGCTGCCAGTATCACCCCTCGGTCTGAAGTGGACGAGGCATTGATAGCGATTGCCCCGAGGAAGCAACCTCGGCAGTCAGTTCCGAGATCGCCACCGACCGTCGACCATGATGAAGATCTCTTGGTCTTAAGTTTTGACGGATCAGCAAGCGTGAAGAAGAAGGTCGGCGCCTATAGTGCTATAGTGTTGAAGTTGCCACAATGGTCTATATTTGCAGCCGCTGCCGATTTCACGCCGGATATTACGGTTAACGAGGCGGAGTACCGAGGTCTACTTCTATGTCTGGACCTGCTGTCGTCGCAAGAGAAGGGGCGAGTCATCATATGTGGTGACTCGATCCTAGTGATCAGGCAGGTCACCGGAGAGATCGGCTGCAAGGCCCCACGACTAAGGACGCTAAATGATCGGGTAATGAAGGCATTGAAAGACTGTCCCAACCACGAGCTGTTGCACGTGAAGCGGGACTGGAACAGAAGTGCCGACTACGTCGCGACCAAGGCCATGCAAGACCAGACCGGGGCTACGATCACCGAGGAGGCCGTTCTTGATGAATTGATGAATATAAACAGGCTACCCGAGGTGATCGAACCCAAGAACGCTCCGGACCAGGTGCATGTGATGGTCGAGACTAGACCGAAAGCTCGGAAGTCCCACCAACCGTTCCCGAAGGAACGGTTGAGTGAATCTGTTGTGCAAAGACTAAGGGCAGAACGGATCCTCAAGGCGCAGTACGAAGAAGAATGGATTGTGAATTTGAAGACCTACCTGCGCGGTGAATTGTTTAAGTTGACGAATGGTAAAGCGAAAGAATGTGCCAAGATCGCATACAGTTACGAAGTTGATGAGGATGGTTTACTATATTACTGCCGCGATGCCGACCAAGACAGTGCAGACCGGGACAGATTGTCGAAATTGGTGATACCTGAGTTGCTGCAGCCGGATGTACTCCATCACTACCATGTGAGTCTAGAAGGGGGACATCAGGGCATAGGCAGAACGTATCACAAGATCAGGTCCCACTTTCACTGGAGAGGTCTTTTCCGAAGTGTACAGAAATATGTGGGTTGTTGTACGGATTGCGAGACCGGAAAGGGTAGACCGGTAATCAAGGGGCGATCGCCCGGAAATATCGAAGCTACCTACCCTTTCCAGGTCATAGCGATGGACCATATACCGTCGCTGCCTAAATCGACATATGGCAATACTGAGTTGTTGATCTGGGTAGACCTGTTCACCGGTCTAGTTATTGCGAAGGCAAGTGCGTCCCGGTCTGCCGAGCAGATCGCCAAACGTTACGAAGAATGCGTGTTCCGAAGGTTCGGCGCGAGTGAGGTCATCAGACACGACCGAGAACCCGGTTTCATGGCCGAGGTATTCCGGACGTTTAACAATATGCTGGGCCAGAAACAGAGCGCGACGATGGCATATCGTCCGCAAGCGAATGGATCGGCAGAACGTATGGTACAAACTATTACAAGAGCAATCAAGATGTACGTTGCCGATCCAGACCAGCGCAATTGGGAAGAATACGCAGAAAGGCTGGTGTTTGCACTCAACTCGTCGACCGATCGGGTCCGAGGAGAAACGCCTTTTTATCTTGCGTATGGATGGGACCCCCGGTCCACTTTTGAAGCCGCGATACCTATTGGCTGCACTCGGACCCGCGATCGTGATGCTCGACGTTGGCGCATGCAGGTCCATAAACATTACCAGCATGCAAGAGAAATTGTCAACGAAAAGTTACGTCAAGCTACACAAGACCGGGCAGACCGGAACAACGACCAGGTCCAACCCCACGGTATAGAACCAGGGGCGAGGGTATGGTTGTACCTAGACCGAGTGAAGGAGGGCTATGCGAAGAAGCTGGCTCACATGTGGCACGGTCCTTTCCGTGTTGCCGAGCTGATTGTTGAACACGCTGCCCGTCTAGTAACAACCGGCACGGACTACAAGGTCTTCCCGATCGTACATGTGTCCAAGTTAAAACTGGTCCGAGAATTTCCTGATCGTCCCAAAATGCCCTGTCTAGTAGACGAGGCAGAACGGTTTGATTTTGATGAAGCATTACTGCCGGAGGACAGTTGGGAACGACCGCTGGAGAAGGACGAATTTGAAGTGGAAAAGGTCTTAGATGTCCGATCGGTCAAGAAGACCAGGTTCGGCCGGACCCACCGAGAATATCTGGTCCGATGGAAGGACCATGATGAAACAACTTGGATCGATGAGTCCGACCTAAACTGTGGAGCACTACTACGAGAATTCGAACGGTATCGAGTCAGTCGGAACCGTTTCGCAGTGACGCAGACCCATGAAGACCAAGACCAGGACATGCAGTAGCATCGGTCTTCCCGGCCGACGTGAAGAGGTGTAAGGTCTTGTACCTCGTGTATTGTGTATTGTGAATATGTGACGAATTGGAATAGTGGAGTGACGAACGTGGATTGTTTTCTCGCGATGTAAGTGGAACTGTTGGTGATAACGTGTCTAGTGCAACTCTGGAGAAAGTGGTGGAATTAGCTCAAGTGATTTGATGACCGAACATGTGAAAAAGAACGATGATATATATTAAGTGTTATCTGGTCGACTACTTACGACCTCACTCGCCATCACCCCACAGACGGCCGACGGTCAACGACGGATGCTTTTCAACTTGGTCCTGGTATTGGTTACGCCAAGGTTCTTGTTGGTCTAGTTGAACCAAAGCATCCTTGAGGTCCAAGACCGGTGTAGTTCACCCAAGACCGGGGTACCATGTGCCACCGTCAGCCAGCAGCCGGGTCTTCTCGACGTGACGCCGCGGCATATGAAGTACAACTGGATATAAGAACACATCGACGTCGCACTCGTGGACCAGCATCCCGTCCAAAACATATTGGCACAGGGACTGCCAGGCCTCACCCGCTCTGATCCGACGCCGCTTGCGCTTGTTCTGGATGGTCGCCAAGCCAGGGTCTTGCCGAACTCGTTCCGGGTGAAGCACCAGATAGTGGGATGCCTCCCAGATGGCTTGAGCGTGAGTCTTATTAAAATATTTCACCCGACTCATGAAAGCATTGGCCCACAGAGTGGAGTGGAAGATGAACCCCAGCTTGAGATGCTCGAAAATCTTCCACGGCTCGTCAGCGTACAAGCAGGAGATCTGTGCCGACGTGATCAAGTCCTGCCGCCATTCCGACGCGGCAGGAACTTTCTTCGCCGGCGTGAAAAGCCAATGGTCTGGACGAGAGAAAGACCGGGCCAGGATCTGCTTGGTCAGGGTGGACCGGCGTAAACAACCGATCTGCCCTGGCGACCACGGCAAAGTATCCTCACGCGTTCGAGGCGGAAGGGAAGAACTGTCGATTGCCAAGTAAGCCAACAAAGCATCTTTGTGGAGCTTGGACGTCCCAGGCAAGACCGTAGGTGTTGAATTTGTCGTCGCATGAGGTGGTGGAACGCCACCATGCGGACCGGTCTTCTTGGTCTGCTCCGAAGTCGATGCAACTTTAACAAAACTTTCATGTGGACTTGCTCGCGACTTGGTTGGGATGGGGACAGCAAACTCCGAATCTCCGGAGTCTTCGCCGGAGTCATCCCAGGACGAGACCTCTGAATGTTTGGCACGGTCAGCACCGGCGGTCGAGGGCGCTTGATTTTTGGAGATGTTAATGTCGTCATCCTCGTCCAAGCTTGGGCCCACGGGAAGCGCCTGCGTCTTGGCTCGCTTATGGGGCACCGCACGCTCCCCTTCGAGCTCAGGGTCGCACGCTATGCCCCGCTCCCTCGAGCTACCCGGCGCGTCCGCGCGCTTCTTTGATTTGTGTGGAATTTCGGGCTGGAGAATTTCGGCCAATGAACGGCCTTGGTCTTGGTCCCGGTGTAGGTCCACCAAGGCGGCCGACGAAGACCGGTCTACGCTGGAGGCAGCAACCGGATGCCGACGAGGACGCAACAGGTCAACCAAGCGCTGATGACATTCTTTTAATACCGCCCGACGACCGTTCGCTGCCTGCGTCCAATCGTTCGACTTGCGTTCACAAGACCGGACCTCCTCGGTCTGGTCTTGAATCGAAATTCGGAGCTCGGTGAGACGCCTCTCGAGATCGTCGCTTTGAACGCTTAACGTGGTCTGGTACAGCAGGCCTTCCGCTTGCTGCTGTTGGACCAGCACAAGCTGCTCCCGAAGATGAAGCTGATGAGCTTCCAAGCGGGTCAACTTGTTGCGCGCGTTTATGAGTCCAGTCAAAACCTGACGCAGCTGGAGGTCATGCGTGTTCGACTGCCGATCGGCGGCAAGCAGGGCATTGATCGCCTTGCTGATGCCAGGAGGTATACGGGCTGGAGGTATACGGGCTGAAGACAAACGAAGGTTAAAACAGGTCCAAGGTGAAGACCGGACATGCATGCTTACGTTGTGTCGCCTGTTGAGCAATCTGCTCCTGGAGACGTGCGATCTCTTCAAGTGCGTCTTGCAACTGCGCGTCGGTCCCGGTCTGATACCCTGCCGGTGTCTGAGGTGCAGTAGAACGATGGGAGCTGCCAGACCGGACCGACCGGACGGGCGAAGTGACATGCGATGACGTGGTATGCGAGGTGCCTACAAACAGTCGTTAAGGAAATACAAGAAGGTCAAGTCCAGAAGTGCAAGTACCTGAAACGGATGAAGAAGATGGTTGCTCCATGTCGGAAAAGTCTGAATGACCAAGGTTTAACTGAAATTGATGGACGAGGTCAGACCGTTGTCGTTGTGCGACACGGTCTGACTCGGGGGCGGCTGTGGAGAAGCGTGCCCAAAATTTGGCACACTTCTGGTCAAGTTTCGTCAAGGCATTTGGTCTAATTTCGGATTGGTTTAAACAAGGGGGGATTTTCAGCCTATCAGACTCAAGAAGTGACAAGAACGCAAGTTTTGGTGAGTCACCCGACTTTGGGTATTTTACATATTTTTGTGTGGGTACATTTAGGGACTATAGGGTAGTAGTATTTTAGTTGTGGTTTTTCCAAGTAAGAGGCTTTTGGTTGTGGTTTTTCCTTTTAGGACAGAGGTTATACCTTTAAGCAAGGAAATCTTTTAGCTTTCGGATAAGTGGAAAAAACCTCTTCTGGTCTTGGTTCACACCACAGCTAGGTGTCGCCGTTCTTTCCTTTTCGTACACTAGTCGCCTCCGCCCGCCGCGGAGTATTTGGGGGCAGAGGGTCGAATTATCCCCTCTCTCCCATTACACCCGGTCTGGAAGCGCCACACGCGCACTTTGGCCTACCGGAAGTCCCTCGACGGGAGTACGATTTGGCGATCTCAACACTTCAACTCAAGTACGTTTGGAACGTGCTATTCGCTGGATTGTTCTTGGCGTGGAGATATCGTTTGTGGAGTTTCACGAGCATATTGGGTCTTTACGCGGACATATTGGCTTGTTCTAATATTGGTTGGAAACTAGACCGGTTTTGGTCTTATTTCGTATTGGTCAGGGGCTAGACCGGAACGGTCGGTCTACCCTCTATTATTTCGTATTGGTCAGGTCTTGATCGTTTGGACGATCGACCTATTGGAAGTTATCTCTTGGAAGTGTTTTTGGTCTGTTTGTGTCTGGGGTGAAGAGTTACGCCCCAGAGATACCTACCCAGATCGGTCTTCTATATTCAAGACCGCTTCGATCCAATCTGCGATCCCGATCCACCGAGTGTGTAACTAGCCCATTCCATCGGGTACACAAGGTGAGATGGACACTAAACAATCGGACCAAGTGGGTTCTGATGACGACCGGTCGTCTGCTTGCAGCGGACGATTGGACCAGATCTCGAGTGGTGGTCCGCGGAGTACTCCCTCCGAAAGTTGGAAGGCTGGGCGCGATGGTGGTAGTCAGGTTATCGATGCTAATGTTTTCGATTTCGAACTTGACTCCACCACAGTTCCTGTTCTCCCTCTCTTTTATCCACCAGCGTGACGTAAGCCGAGACATCTGTTGTTTCGGTAGTCGCTGATGCGTCTTCTTTCTTATCTTATTTTTCTTCAAATGTAACTTGTTTCTTCGCTTTTTCTTGAATTTTCGTCGTTTCTTGATCCTCGTCCATAGTGAGTGATTCTTCTATGTAAAATGTATTGTTTTCTGGTTTTCATTTATACTTAAGGGTGAACGCGGTGTTGCTATCACATTGATCGACAATGCCCCCCCTTTCCTCTTGACAGTGGTCGCAACGCACTGTGGGGTTAGGCATTTAACTGCGCGGCCACTTGATACTTAGTTAGTTCTCCGGACTTGAGCTTGCTCCGCATCTCGGCCATCTCTTCGATGAACTTCCGACAATACTTTACATCGTGGCCGACTGTTTTGCAATGCTCACACGTCTGCAATTTCCAACACTTGTCTTTATCATGTCCCCTTCGATTGCAGTGTTCACATACCACGCCCCCGTCAGTGTTATTATGAGTCCGCTGCATTGTATGTACTTCGCCGCCCATCATGTGTACACTGGGTTGTGCGTCTTCGTATACCACTTCAGCATTCTTGCGTGCAGTCATTTTCTTTCCTGGCCTTGTCAAACGCGCCTCGTGCTTCGTCAACACCCTTTTCAACTCCTCAAAATTATTGAATGTCATATGCTGGTCTTGCATTTGTATGACCCGATCATGAATGGTGTCAAAGAATTGTTGGATGTGCTCCTCCAACAATGATGCGTTATAGACATCCCTGAAATCCATTCCAGCTCATAACGCCGCGGCATTCAGCCGGTATAGATACGTGGTCGCTAACTCGTCTTGCTTCTGGGTCAATTTTGAATACATGACCCTAGGCGACACTTTTTCCACACAAAACTTCCGTTGAAATAAATCTATCACCGCATTCCAATCATAATTCACGGTGTCTGCCAACTGTTCATACCACCAAGACGCCGTGTTCGTCAAGCTATCCACAAACATTCCTAGCCGTTGATCGTCATCCCAACGTGAAATGTTTGCCACATGTAAAAATCTTGTTAACCATGCCCTTGCACTCCCCGCGTCTTGTCTATTCCCGTCAAATGTATTGATCTCCGTATTCTGGATATTGGCTGTGACAGGCTGACCCGATGATGCCCACGCATTGTGTCTTCCACTGGACATACTGTATCTTGATGGTTTTGGCGGGTTGGAATATACTCTTTCTGGAGCCGCCGATTTTCGGTATGTTGCACTAGTCGCCCCTCTCGTAGTATCCGGCGTGCGACTAGCTGACAGAGATGAGGTAATTTTCGTTAACTCTTCCAAACTTAAGTGTCCATCCTGCATCAATTGGACTAAATTTGCCACCACCGGGTCCTGTTTTTTCGATACTGGTCGTGGGGTTTACATGATCTCGTCCTCATCCG
>JAPDHQ010006552.1:0-14848 GCA_026184515.1 Peronosclerospora sorghi | reverse complement strand
GAGATATCGTTTGTGGAATTCACGAGCATATTGGATCTTTACGTGGACATATTGGTTTACTATAACATTGGTTGGAGTTTAGACCGGTATTGGTCTTCTCTCATATTGGTTAGGGGCTAGACCGGTTGATTGGTCTACCCTCTATTATTTCGTATTGGTCAGGTCTAAATCGTTTGGACGATCGACCTATTGGAATTTATCTTTTGGAAGTGTTTCTGGTCTGTACGTACCTGGGGTGAAGAGTTCCGCCCTAGGTACACCTAGCCAGCACGGTCTCATATTCAAGACCGAATCAGATCGATCAGCGATCCCGATCCACCGAGTGTGTAACTAGCCCATTCCATCGGGTACACAAGGTGAGATGAACTTAAGTGAATCGGACCAAGTGTCTTTGGATGATGACCGGTCGTCTGCCAGCAGCGGACGATCGGACCAGATTTCAAGTGGAGGTCCGCTGGGTACCCCCCCCCCCCGTAAGTTGGAAGGCTGGGCACGATGGTGGTGGTCATGTTGTCGATACAAATGTATTCGATTTCGAACTTTACTCCACCACAAGACTAATGGATTACGGTCTACAAAGAACAAAATACCGGTGTAACCAGCCTTCGGAAAAACCTAAAAAATCCATACTAATGGATTTCCAACACTCTGTTGGAACGACTAAGCTCGCCAAAGGCGCAGCTAAACTTGCAGAGGTTTTAACCCTCTGACACGTCTCACAGGTGCATATATACGCACCGACCCACTTATACATGTTGGGCCACCAATACAAAGAGCTTAAAGTGCTGTAGGTCTTATCCCGACCTAAATGACCCCCGGTAGGGGCGTCATGTGCCTCAAAGAGGACTCTATACTTCAGTTCCTCATCATGAGGAACTACCACCCGCGGAGTATCCTCCGCGCTCGTGCTATAAAATAGCAGACCGTCACAGTACCTGTAACGGTGTAAACGAGCTTTAGATCGACTTGACAGGGTAGGCTCAGACAAGCCAATCCCTTTCCACCCAACGCGCTGATAAGCGCCGTACATTGTGGGTCTTTCTCATACGCCTGGCGTATGAGATCCACCACAGACGAGGTGACGAATGTCGCGTGAGCGAGCTCGTAATTGGGACGACGTGACAACGCGTCTGCAAGCACGTTCTGCTTGCCAGGTTTATACTTAACCTCAAAGTTGTACTCCGCAAAGAAGGAGAGCCAACGGGCCATCCGTTGAGAGAGATGAGGCGACTTTGTCGCTGTCCGTAAGGACGCGTGGTCTGTATAAACCACGAACGGCTTAGAGCCGAGTAGGTGAACACTAAATTTGACAAGAGCATACTTCATTGCAAGTAGCTCCTTGTCATGAACGGGATAATTCCGTTCCACAGATTTAAGCTGCCTCGACTCAAACGCGTTAACGCGTTCCCTTCCTGCATTGTCTGCTTATAACAAAGCACATCCGATTGCGAAATCGGAGGCGTCGCAGACGACACTAAACGGTTTCCCAGAATCTGGGAGAGCAAGAACGGGAGCTTTCAACAAGCTCCCCTTTACCGCTTCAAAATCGTTTTGGTGTTTGGTTTCCCAACACCAGTCAACATCCTTCTTAAGAAGGTCCGTCAATGGATTCGCCATTTCAGCGTAGTTCTCTCTGTACTTGTGTAGATAGTTGGCTAATACAATCTACTTCCGTAAATCTCTAAGATTTACAGGCGAAGGCCACTCCACAATGTCTTTCACCTTCTCGGGATCCGCCAGCACTCCATCCTTACCGATGAAGCATCCGAAGAAAGTAATTTCCTCAGCACCAAAAATACATTTGGATGCGTTTGCATAGAGTTTATGCTCTCGCATACATTCTACCACAGCTCGAAGGTGTATTAGGTGCGTCTGAACATCAGACGAGTCGCCTTCCGCACGACTATGTACGAATATATCGTCGAAGTACGTCTGAGAGTACTTTCTATGAGGGCGGAAGAGTTGATTCACCAAGCGATTAAAAGTCTCTGGTGCATTCGAAAGCGCCTGTGGAATAACTAGCCACTCCCACAGCATGCCGCTAGGCGTTCTGACCGCTGTAAGCGGAATATCGGATGCTCGCATGAGCACCTGATAATACCCGTCCACCAGATCTAAGGCACTGTACACCGTACAGCCTGCCATATTGTTCTGGAGGACATCCTTCCGAGGAATCGGAGTCTGAATGGGTACTGTAGCTGCGTTCATCAGGTTGTACGCATGCACAATACGCCACTTTCCGTTCGGTTTACGAACACAAAAAGTGGGAGAAGAATGGGGAGACTTTCTCTCCCGTACCATCCCTGCCTCTTCTTTCCCCTTGAAGAATGCGTAGATAACGTCGCATTGCTCCCTTGGGAGAGGCCACTGCCTAGTGACGCAGTATTTGGTTCCAGGAACCAAATCAATTTCATGTCGGACTCCCCGATACGGTGGTAACCCCATCGGCGGGTTCTCAATAATGGCATCTCCAAATTCTTTTAGTAAGGAATGGTAAGGGTCCTCAGGATCCGCGAGGATCTTGAGACCGCTTCGGGCATTCAATGCCTGTTTGGTTTGCACCAAAACTGACTCGTCCATCGTGGATGAGAGTTCAACTCCTCTTCCGGACGTAATACGACAACCTCGTCGATTTCATCTGCTTTCAAAGCAGTTTCAAATTCGTTGAAGGACATCTCCACCAACGACAACAGTTTGCCTATCCCAGGCAGCCATTCAAGACTTACGCCTTCTGTGACAACACCTGTCACACTATTCAGCATCCGATAGGACTGCTAACTACTGGCCTCGAGACTCATCCCGATACCCAGATGGGGGTAGTAAATTGCCCCATCTATTGGAAGCGCCTCGCGTCTATCCACAGAGGTCTCTACCTCTACCACCGGTGACTCTCTGGTCTCACCTACAACGGCTAGTCGGAATCATTTCCGACGTGCGAAAGAGACGAACTACGGGTCTCTTCGCTTGAAAGCGCCCCACGCTTAACCACAGGGGTCTCCACCCCTACCACTGGAGTCGCCTCATAGGAATCCACCTCTACCAATGGCGAATCGCCAGTCTCGTCTATAACGGCGTGGTCGGAATCATTTCCGACATGCAAAAGAGACGAAGTACGGGTCTCTTCGCTTGGAAGCGCCTCGCGCTTAACCTCAGAGGAATCCACCTCTACCACTGGAGACTCACCAGTCTCGCCTATCTCGGCGTGAGGATTAACCGCCGAATCCCCCTCTTCAAGGAACACTTCCTTGACCTCATTGGTACTCATCATTTCAGATATACCAATCTCTGGCATCTCACGCCAGAATCGCTTTTGCGATAGAGCAAAGGTGGGTTCATGACTCGCCAATGCTTCACACGATCGCGAGTGCGTTGAGCCAATGGACTTAGACTTCCAGTCTATCCATGGCTCGTGGCGTTCCAGCCACTTCATGCCCAGAATGAGGTCATACCTCTAGTCCAAATCCAGGACTAGGCAACGTTCTTAGCTATCGAAGTTTGCAAACTTCAGCTTAAGGTCAATCGAGACCTTGGGTACAGAAACGTATACGCCTGACAACGTCACGAGAACGTGCCTCTTAGGCCTTGGCATACAGCCGACTCTTCTCAACAGAAGTCTGTCTGACATAATTTTCAGACGCTCCAGAGTCTATCAAGACTCTCCAAGGATTATAAAAGCCTTCCACGTCCGCAAGGACTACCAGCAAACCTGGCTGGTACACCAACTCGGTGCTAGAAAGCACCGTTTCCCTCGGGGATTTGTGCTGTCGTCCCCTACCCTGGGGCTTAACAGCACTGAGGGGTCCCCCAGTAGGGCGCCCCGCACCTACTGGAAGCCGTCGTTTCCCGACGGCTTGGGGAAGGGCTTTTTCCCAACCCTTGGCCCCTTGTAGCGAGTGTATCGCTGAGGATTTTTCGGACATCTGTTCCGCAGATGATCCACGCTTCCACATAGGAAGCACCTTAGCGGCCCACGCCGCTGCAACATAGCTAAGAGATCTGATCCGGAGCTCTGCGAAAAAAGAGTCAGAGTGACTCTTAGCGGAAGGTTTCCCCTCCGCTTCGACCTGACTCAGGTCCATGGGCTCAGGACCCACCTTAGAGAAACGAAAGTTCCTCTCGGCGTTAAATGCCATCTTAAACGCCTCCCCCAGGGATTGGGGTCGGCATCGGAACAGTTACGAACGTGCTGGTCCTTCTTTCAGGCCTCCCATGAAGACGGGAATGGACACATCGTCCGAATACGCTTTCGCGTACATCCCTGCCAACAGGGTCTTCAGTCCTTGGACATATGTCTCCAAGTCCCTAGTGCCCTGACGGCACCTCAAAAACGCCAGCTGATTCTGTAAAACCATATCAGGCGTTGCATACCTGTCCATAAGCTTTCGCTTAAGGACTCCCCAGTTCGGGAACACGGTCGTGACCGAATCCTGACACGTAAACTCCCATGTAGGGGCTTTGCCCGTAAGATGTGTCAGTGCAAGTCCCACTTACAGGTGATCCTCGATCACGTTCGCGGTGGCGAATGCGTTTTCAACCTCTCGAAGCCACACATAAAGGTTTTCACCTTTCTCTCCGGTGGATTCCTTTATCTTAAAGGACATCGGAGGGCGCACCCCCGAAGACGCGGGATAACTCTCGCGAAGACTCGCCTCATGGGAGATAAGTGTATTCACCCTTTCAGGCACGGCATCGAGGCCCTGCTTCACTAGATGGCGCATGACATCCTCACCCAATATGGGTAACAGCCTTTTAAAGGCTTCCTGTTGGACGGGGATAGGTTACCCCAATCGTCCCGATCAATCCCTTGCAGAGAATGTTGATCACCAACACAGGTGTTGGATTGACTACAAGGGATACCAGATGTAGCCGGGTGCGTACACGCACGGTGCGGCTAGCGCACAGAGGAAGACTTTCCTTTAAGCGGCGTTCGCCGCTACTTAGCCGATACGCCCTTATAAAAGGGCTTAGTAGGATAGAGCTCTCCTACTTGTGGCCAAGATTCCCCGGGTGGTTTACAGATATCTTTCGCTAACCCCTTGTAACAAGGCTTCCCTTATAAAGGGAGGTAGCGTAAGGGAGAACTCCCTTAGGCTACAATACTCACTGCGCGCGCGACCGGGCGTGGTCGCGCGCCTAGCAGTCTTAAGTATTTTTGTAAACTGATTTATATTTAATATATGTAATTAGCCTAAATTAATTAAACTAATGTAAACTATATGTAATACTAAGTAGAGCTTATTCAAGTCGTACATAGCTGAAATTTAGTGTACACCACGTGTGTACTAACACGTGGCTGGCTGCCACGCCTCCACCAAGGTCTCCTGCCCTGATTGGTTAAAATAACCAATAGATCCAAACATTTCGGACCGGTCAATACTGACCCCAACCGTAGTGTACTCACGTACACTACATACTAAATGTAACCCGAATGTAACCCTGTTACATGGGTAATCTCATCGATTCTCTTCGGTTTCCAAAGCTACTCGGCACAATATCGGCAATAGCAGCGTCCACGTCCATAAAAAGCCGCAAAAAATGTACAAAGAGACTGGGCCACTGGCTGCGCCATAATTTAGCCTTTTTTGATTATAGGGCCAGTGAGTTTAGACATTTGGGCCCGTGAGTTTAGACCAGTGGTGTGCGGTATTGGTACCGGTATCGCACTATACCGGTATTTACAATACCGTTACCGTATACCGTGGGCGGCAAAGTCAGTAGAGTTTATACCATACCACTACCGGCGCCACCAAAGTCGGTATCATCCCATACCTTTGGCGGGAAGTCGCGGTATCGTGACTGACGGTATTCACCGATTCTGGGTGCAGTCGGTAATACAAACCGGTATACCTACCGATTTGTATCAATCTCGGTATTGACGGTAGATTCTGTGGCTGAAAGTCGTCTACGTAAGCTGGCGAGGATGAACGCGGGCGGCGGTGCTGCTGTGGACAAAGTCGGTATCACTTTCGGTATACCGATACCGATGAGCTAAATGTCGGTATCACTACCATACCGACAGGGAGTATATCGGTACCGGAGCCGGAGTACCGTACCAGTCACTACCAATATCGGTGATGACCTCTTCCCTACTGTACCGACGGCCGGGACCAATACCGCACACCCATGGTTTAAACATCCACGTGATTGTGGAATGAGGATAAAGGGTGCCAAGATTTCTGGGCGTCTTCCAACCAATGAAAACACGCGACTTATGTTCTCCAACTACCTTAATTAATTGATAGAGGTCTTGTCCAAACGAGTGTAGTGGCAAAGACCCAACAACACTTCTCACACAAGTATTATGTAACTCACACTAATGAAGCACCGCCCCTGTCCCATATACGAGCAGTCAATAACTATCGCATGCCGGATTAGGGGATTTCTAAAAAAAACAAGTTGTTTTTGCTAAAAAAAACGGGGCTGTCTAAACTGACCGACCCATTTGTCTTAACTGACAGCGTGGGGGTGGCACGGTCAGAAAAGTGAGTCAGCGTGTGTCAAATAAATGTGTAGCATAGATCCAAAAATGTTTGTCAAAGTGAACAAAATCGACTGGAAATTCTATACCCCCTCCCAAACGATATATATAACCGACGACAGCAAGTACAAGCAGTAAAGAGGGGCTGTCTAAACTGACCGGGTGACACTAGCGATAACTTTTTATTGGATGAAAAAGATATTCTTTTAGCGAATGAAACAGGGTGTGTGGTTTATTGCAATAAGTGCTACTGCCATTGTAATATTTACGTTACTTGACTCTGTCGTTACTATCTAAAGTTGCGACTTCTTCTTGCATTTCTTTCCGTAGTTCGTCCATGCGGATGACGATGCGTCGTTCGATTTCTTCGTCGGAAATCTTAATGCTCTTCTGTAACAAGGATGGAAACGCTAATTTTTGTGGAGGACCTTGGCTCTCAACTAGCAATGCAGTCGTCGGTGATCAATGGCAGGAGCTTCGCCGTACTTTGACTGATATCGCTGCACGCCCTTACTCAAACTCCACGTGTGAAACTGTTCGCGACCAAAAACCACAGCTTCTCCCATCTCTGTCCCGGCAGTAGCACCCTGAAGACCACGAAACGGGACATCTGTCCGACATACACGGTAGATCAGTGAAAAAAAGCACCACTTCTTGCTTGTATCGTCAGGAAGTATGGAAAAATCATTCGTTTCTAGACAACCTTACCGACCAAGCCAGCGTAGAATCCCCCGTGATTGTCCCAGCAGCTGCTCCAGTGATCCAATCCTTTTTATCAACTCTTTTGTCCGAAATTATCTCGTCAAGAGCCGCTCAGAACGATACAAACCTTGTCACTACTAACTGGGCCACAATCTGTAATGTCAGCAGCTTACCAATGTACGTCGAGGAGAGCAAGAAAAAAATTGAACCCATTGATGCTGCATAAAATTTAATACTCTTGTTGCGTAGCACCGCAATTTTTGCGCCCATTGTAGCCCCTGTTGCGTTAGCCATGCTGGCGCCAACCAGCATGGGGCTTGACAGCGCTCTTCGCCTTCCCTACGCATAATTTATCCCACAGATTGTCACTGTACAGTAGACCTTTGCACTATCAACACTATTTATCATTATATCTCACCTAGCGACTTCTTGGAGATGTCTAACAATAAACCACACACCCTGTTTCATTCGCTAAAAGAATATCTTTTTCATCCAATAAAACGTTATCGCTAGTGTAACCCGGTCAGTTTAGACAAACGGCCCGGTCAGTTTATACAGCCCAGAAAGGAACCAAATGGGTCTTTCTCGCTCTTCTCGTCCCGCTGCGCGCCCCCCTCCGCGTCGAGTGCCTGCTCCCACGTAGCAACGTCGACCTTCTCCTCCTCCTACCCACACACAGGCGTCCCCCGCCCCGGCCCATCCGAATCATAGCAAGGGGGCATGGTGAGTGGCCTCGTGAGCACGGTGGCTCAGGGCATGGCGTTCGGCACAGGGATCGCTATCGCCCATCGTGCCGTTGGTGCCGTGGCCGGATCGTTCTCGTGTAGCTTGGAAGCGTCTCATCCGCAACCGGAAGCCGCGCCTTCTTTCCAGGAATCCCGTGCAGTGCAACCACCCGAAACCCAGTGCGGGGCGTACCAGAAAGCCTTGTTAGAGTGCCTCAACTCGAACAGCAACGACATCAGCTCGTGTCAGTTTTACCTCGAACAGTTTAAGAAGTGCCAGCTACAGCAGAAACCCACGTTCATGTAGGCATCAACGTGAAGTAGTGCAAGCGTAAACGGATCAATTCATTGGCACGGAGCCTACCAGATATGTGTGTTGTTTGTACACTTGCTTACGTTGCGCTTTTTTTCTTTAGACTAGAGCAACCTAGCGACCGTAAAATTGGGTGTTTGCAACGCACTCATGTGGTGAAGTGCAGTGAAAATATTTTGACCAGTTTGTACCAGTGTACCATTTTTCAAGGCAGATCGATCTGGTTGGCTGAAAGGACGGATTATTTTGGGCCAATCGTGTGCGTGGAGTGTTTTGTACGCGGATTTGAGGTAAGGCACACGGTTTACATATAGTTTACATATTGGGATTTTATTGGCTAAATAATATAGTGTTCGTATTACATCGGATTGCGTAAGTCGCCTCTGCACGCCGCAGAGTGTTTGGGAGCGGAGGGTCGAGTAATCCCCTCTAGCTCATTATACCCGGCCAGGACAGATCTCCACCGGAAGCCCCACGACAGGGAAAACTCGTTACGTTCACCTTACGTTCACTCACCACTCAAGTCTAAGTTCGTCCACGTTTGGAACGTGTTTTTAATGGCTGGGTTACTCACTGCGATCTGCAGTCAAGTCCCAGGAATTGTTTGGATTACTCACTGCGAGCTGCAGTCAAGTGCCAAGAAACTATTGGCTGGATTACTCACTGCTTTTGCAGTCAAGTACCAGAAACTCTATTGGATGGATTACTCACTGCTGAGTGCAGTAAAGTGCCAGATTTAACCGCATTAGGGTGAAGATTTCCGCTTCGTTTGCCGATAGGCTATATTGCTTTATCTTTCGTTGTAATTTTGGATCAGTACCCCAGAGGTGCTACATCCATATCGATCTTCTCTAAAGTCTCCACCAAGCAACGGTCCACCAAGTGTGTAACCAGCCCATTCCATCGGGTACACAAGGTGAGATGGAAACGCATGATGAATCGGACCAGGCGCACTATGCTGATGACCGGTCGTCTGCTATCAGCGGACGATCAGATCGGATCGTAGGCGAAGGTTCGCGGGGTACCCCCCCCTCAGGTGGAAGGCTGGGCACGATGGTGGTCAGGTTCTCGACACTACGGTGTTCGATTTTGAACTTGACTCCACCACACTCACATCCTAAGCTTCAAGGCTCAA
Organism: Peronosclerospora sorghi; assembly: GCA_026184515.1. Lineage (NCBI taxonomy): Eukaryota > Oomycota > Peronosporomycetes > Peronosporales > Peronosporaceae > Peronosclerospora > Peronosclerospora sorghi. The sequence goes on along the minus strand of JAPDHQ010006552.1, from coordinate 5,495 downwards.
GCGCGAACGCTTCCGTTGCACGAACAGACCGTTCGCTAAAAGTTTGAAAGACAATGTCGCGCACTGTTAGCGGAGGAGGCACTTAGTAAGTGAAAACACAAAACGTGGTAGGATGCAAGCTTTTCTGAGGTATTTGAAATTTGAATCATTACCTTTATTAAGAGAAAATACACAGAATGGGTCGGTTTTCTATGGTATTCACAGAATGGGTCGGTTTTACTGTTACTGCCAGCTTCAACCTGTTTTTTTTTCTATTTTCCCAAAAAGGATGAAAACTGAGCGAGAACGAACTTTAGAGTCGACACCAAGACTTTCATAATCGCTCCTGTGAACCTTATCTACAAACCAATAAGTGTCAATCATAGTATAACCATCAATGAGTAAGTCCATGCCTCTTCCTTTTCTGCCTAGATTCCCCTAAGTAAACTTTCTCTGTCAAACCCGCTTGCTGCACTGCATATTCTCCCGACATCAAATATATACCCATTGTTAATAGCTACGTAATCCGGGTCTTCTCTCTCTATCCATAGTAGTATCCATCTGTTTAGTTCATTTGAGTCTTTTAACCTTGCGTACGCAGCTCCTCCTGCCGCTCGTCACTCATAAATGATCCCTTAACTACAAAGCGATCCAACAGTGTCCCATCCACTGTTTTCATTACGTCTGCGTCTAAAATGTTTCCTTTCATGGTCGTTAGCGCCCGGGTTATAGCATCCAGAATATTTTCTCTATCAAGCGACACAACCACGGGTGGTGAAGTGTACCAAAAATTTGGTCACTTTTGGTCAAGGCAGTTGGTCGAGTTTCCGATTGGTCTAAACAAGGTTTTTTTAGCCTATCAGATTCAAGGAGTATCAAGAACGCAGGTCTTGGGTGAGTCACCTGACATTGGGTATTTTACACAATTTTGTGTGGGTACATTAGGGACCATAGGGAGGTAGTATTATTGGTTTGTTGTGGTTTTTCCAAGTAAGAGTCTTTTGGTTACGGATTTTCCAAGTAAGAGTCTTTTGGTTACGGATTTTCCCGGTAAAGGTTATTGGTCTAGGAATAAGTGGCAAACCCCTCTTCTGGTCTTGGTCTACACCGCGGCAAGGGGTCGCCGTTATTCTTTTCACGTACACTAGTCGCCTCCGCCCGCCGCGGAGTGTTTGGGGGCAGAGGGTTGAATTATCCCCTCTTGCCTATTATACCCGGTCTGGACGCGCCGCACGCGCACTTTGGCCACCAGAAGTCCCTCGACAGGAGTACGATTTGGCGATCTCGACACTTCAAGTCAAGTACGTTTGGAACGTGCTATTCACTAAATTGGTCTTTAAGTGGAGATATCGTTTGTGGAATTCACGAGCATATTGGATCTTTACGTGGACATATTGGTTTACTATAACATTGGTTGGAGTTTAGACCGGTATTGGTCTTCTCTCATATTGGTTAGGGGCTAGACCGGTTGATTGGTCTACCCTCTATTATTTCGTATTGGTCAGGTCTAAATCGTTTGGACGATCGACCTATTGGAATTTATCTTTTGGAAGTGTTTCTGGTCTGTACGTACCTGGGGTGAAGAGTTCCGCCCTAGGTACACCTAGCCAGCACGGTCTCATATTCAAGACCGAATCAGATCGATCAGCGATCCCGATCCACCGAGTGTGTAACTAGCCCATTCCATCGGGTACACAAGGTGAGATGAACTTAAGTGAATCGGACCAAGTGTCTTTGGATGATGACCGGTCGTCTGCCAGCAGTGGACGATCGGACCAGATTTCGAGTGGAGGTCCGCGGGGTACCCCCCCCCGTAAGTTGGAAGGCTGGGCACGATGGTGGGGGTCAGGTTGTCGATACAAATTTATTCGATTTCGAACTTGACTCCACCACAATGGTGCGCGTGCCCGGATCACTTGGTGATCGTGGATATCACCGCGAGGTGTCATCAAAGATTGAATTTGAAGATTTGAATTTGGAATCGTTCTGGAGAGGGCGTAAGGAAAGGCTATCACCTTACGTCTTCGTTCTCGATAAAGATGGCGATGTCCGGTCTGGCCTGGTGGAGGACCAGATCGGGATTAATAATTTTTTTCCTCCCCAAAAGGCTCCCACCGGAGCCGATCGGGACTATAGAAAGTCCTGCTATAGTCCCGGAAAGGATCAGGACATTTGTCCTGATACTATGTATGTGCATAAAAAAGTTGATGGAAAATCAAAAGACGAAAAATACTTGGAGGCTGATCAGAACGATCAGACCAACCTCCTCAAGGTCCGCAAGATTCCCAAGAAAGGGTTGGGAATGCCGGCCGACGAAGACGACCTCGAAGAAAAGTCGCAAGTCGGAGATGGAGGCATCACTGAAGAAGACCTAAACAAGATGTATTAAATTTTTTTAGCTGAAACGATTTGTTCGCTTTGACGTGGTCTTTCGGGTGTTGAACCTCCAGATCCCCGACCATCTTCTCGGTCCCACTACCGAGCCGATCCAGAATGATCGCCCATTACTGTTGGTGAAGAACTTGGTGGCGATGTTGGCGGAGGTTGGCCTTAAAATGCAGAACCCCGCCGATGTTCAAAAACTATTTGAATTTGAGACTTGGAGGCTGAAATCGTCGATGTCGACCTTCCACGACCATTTGGTCCCACTTGTGGGGGGCGGTTCGCCGCCCAACTCCCACCGCAGCAGTGAAGGTCGCTGAAGCCTCCACAGCGCTTGTCGACATTGGTTCTGATGACGAATCGGTTTATCAGTCTCCACCGGCCTCTAACAGCTCATCAGAGTTGGAGACCGGTGTCGAGCGGATGACCATGGGAGTGGACCATGCCCAGCCGGAACAAAAAAAAGGACGTGCGGCAGCAAAGGGCTGCTTGCCAGTCGGGCCCCAGCAGCCCCCACAGGCCTCAGTTTCGCAAAAATAGGGTATCAACACGTTGCCCATGACGCCAGCCAACGTCCAAGCCATGTTTGAGACGATGATGGAACGTTTCCTGGAAGACCAGGTTAGACCACCTCTGCGCCCACATGTCCAAGACCGGTCTACCCAGCAAAGTGCCAATGTTTGCCGAGATGTAGATATGGAATCGGTAACATCTGTGGACAATCCCACTCGAAGTGATAAGCAAGTCGGCAAAGGGAAGCGCAAGCCGCAACCGGACAGACCGTGTAGACCAAGCAAGACAAGTGACTGTGATATGGAGTCGGTCGGCGGTCGTGACGACCATGGTGGGTCAGATGGTACAGGCACAGGAACGGTGCGCAAGGCTAACCTAGCCTCCACTACTGCCTACGACTTTGGATATGCTGTGATTCCGCGCATCCGTATGTCCGCGACGACCGACCTCAAGGACTTCACTGGCAAGGATGCTGATGAAGACCAGGCTCGGTCTTGGTTCGGTCGGGTCAAGTCTGCGCTCTTCCGGGACCAGACCCCGAAAAGTGAAAAGTTTCTGATCTTCCGGGATTTGTTGAAAGGACCGGCTGCCAACTGGATCCGACAGTTGAGTCGGGATGTCCGGTCTGACTGGGAACTGTTATGTGCGGAGTTTGAAGGTCAATATTGTAATTCCGGATTTTCAAGCGCCCGTAAGTACCACCATATGCAGAAGCGGAGCGACGAGACACCGAGCGAGTATTTGCATCGGTTGAACGTGGCTGCACTTCGTTCCGGCATAAAAATTAAAGAGAATAACCCGCCGAACGGAGCTGCTATGGAACATGTGGGTCACTACATTAGTACCCTGGACGATCAAGAACTGGCGGACCAGCTTACTCTGCTGCGTCTTAGGGACGCGGGTGAAGTTAAACAGACTCTACGGACGCTACAGCAGTCGCGTAGCATGAGGGCGAAGAGTGATGGTGGATCAGGTCGCTACCGATCCAAGACCCAGACCCAGACCGATCCGGTCAAAAGACCCTGGACCAAACCGACCCGAGCTGTCAAGGCGATCGTAGCCGAAGACAGCACGGGATCGGAAGGAAAAAGTGGAAGTCAATCCAGCCAGGAGTCATCGGATGAAGACCAGTATCGTTACGTCTATGTTGCGGGACCTGCCCCGAAGACCAGGTCGAAGTCCGACCAGGTAGAGCGGAAGAGAAAGAACGGAAGCAAGTCCGATCCGGACCGAACTCGTCAGAAGTGCTCCCACTGTGGGTCGAGCAAACATGATGGTTCAAACTGCTGGAAGAAGATGGTGTGCAAGAAGTGCGAGAGACGCGGCCACCCGACTGACCACTGCCTTTTCGTGTGCAATTCATGTGGAGAGATCCACGAGACCGGCCACTGCAATATTGAAGAATTTTTTAACATGATACACAAGTGACGGACAAGCACGCGGGGATGCTGCCGCCGGACGCGGAAAAGATGATAAACTAGAACGCTCGCCAGGTTGGAATCTGGATCGAGCCGAGCGTTCTACGGTTCACATCTATGCATATGTCGGCAAGGAGGATAAGACCGACAATACATGTTCTATTCCAAATTGCGTCGACCGAGACCATCCGGTCTACAGTCTGAAGACCAATGAGTACTACCGGACCAAGGTGGTTATGCAGTTGAACTTGCTGCCTGGAGAATCCCGCGGATATTGGAAGTATCACGCTCCTGATAAATGGTTCAAGCAGGAGAAAGACTGTGGCAATATTAATAACCATAAAGCTACGATGTTGTTCGACTCTGGAGATGAAGTATCGATAATTGAATCCGCCTTTGCTCGTAAGGTCGGATGTCGTATAGACGATACCCAGAGACAAGAATGCGTCGGGATCGGTGAAAACTTTTATATGACCGAAGGAAGAACGCGTGTGAAAATTACGTTGTCGGGATCGCTGGTCTACTTTTTCAGCGCTTGGGTTGGCAAGTTGGCTGGTCAGGACACTTTACTAGGTATGGATTTCATGGTCCCAGCTGGTATTCGCCTAGACCTGCCACATGGAGTGCTTACACTCCCGGATGAGGTCCAGGTCCAGTTGGCTGGTCGAAGACCTCTGTATGGTTCGTATACCGATCTGGTCCGGTGGGACCAAGACCTCACTATCCCAGTCGGTCGGTCTGCCGATACCCCGGTCGATAAAGGTTTTCGTTCGAGGAAGTTATGGTTGACCAGGGGCGATTGGTGGGTCCCGACCTTCGTAAAGAGTGCTGGCCGACGTGATTTTGTCCGTGTTACCAATATCGGTGACAAGCCGCTGACACTGGACAATACGCTATTGTTGGTATGTGGTTATCAGAAGGGAAGGTACCAAGTAAGATGGGGTTCGTCTCGATTGGATCGAGGCGGTATGTCGAGTGGCAAAACCTGGCGTACCAATCGACCACCGATCTTATCAGCGATGATGGGTCGGTGGAAGAGGATACCTCACCTTTAGTGGAAAGAACAAGTTATGTCACCCCAAAAAAGATGTTGGTCCGAAGAAAGGCGCCGCAGTCACCAGGAACGGTGGACCATCAAGTAGACGAGCCAAGGTTAGTCAACGTGGTGTCAGCACAAGACCAGGCGACAGCTGAACAAAAAAA
>JAPDHQ010006548.1:0-11246 GCA_026184515.1 Peronosclerospora sorghi | reverse complement strand
ATCGGTAGGGGGGGTACTTGATCAGGCAGCGGAAGTCTTCACTGCCTGATCGCGGAGCCTCTAAGCCGTCAAACAGCTAAGAAACGCCCAAATCAATGCGCTCCTAGCCTAGACTATATGAGGAAAAGGTATTTATATTAAAATCCACCTAGAGTTCCCGTGGGGCGCTTAAAGCAGCCGAACTCTAGAGGGCAAATGTTAATTTCACGGGGAACAGGTGAGAGCACTGCTCGATCACGTTCCCAAAAACAAAAACCATTAAACGAAGAACCGCATACACTGCGGGCGGAGTTGCGGGGTAGTTCTCACACTCTACGCCAACCAGTGGGCCAAAAACGCACTTAGTGCTCCCGCCCGGGACGTAGAGGTTTCAATAAGGTGGGGGCGCAAAGGTGCCTTCCCAAAAAACGATCAGCGCGATCGTACGCAAAAGGAGAACTTTATTAGCAATTAAACCCTTAGATCTACCCTGTTCCTACTTTCAACCAATCCGCATCGTCCATTCGAAACGCCTTCCGTCCATCAGTCGACCTGATTTTTCCGCTTGTTCCTTGTTTGTTCGCTGGTGTCCGTACCTGTAAGTGATCAGCACATCTTCCGTGTCCCTTATATATCCTGTCTATGTACACCACGGTGGTACGTACTACTGTACCCACCGTGGTATACATGGCGGTACATAATTATGTACTACTGTATCCACTATTCTGCGTCCACTATCAGGCCCCTAATTTAGGTCCTAATGTTAGTCATAATATTAGGCCCCCTATGGGCCTAATAAAATGTCCAACATTAGGCCCTATTTTAGCCTAATAAAAAAGTCCGCTTTCCGACAACCGCCCCTGAGTCTCGTCCCAGCCGTACATCGGTTGGGGCGAGGGTCGATCATGCCGTTGATTCTGGGAATCATACTGCCGTTGGAGAATTTGTCGTTGCACATCGATCAGGTCACCATCCAACTGTCGATCATCACCCATCATCTGCCCCTTCCTTCATAAATCAAGCCCAATTCCATCAGGCGGTTACCGTTGGGGCTGTACACTGCAATCTAACACTCGGCTGTGGCCAACCGTGACAACTGCGATCAGGCTGTCTCGATCAGGCATTCACAGTCTGCTATGCCATCTTCAACGGACAGCTTGTCACCCCACATCACCAACGTTCCTGCCTTGTATAAGGCCGCATCTGATCAGGCGATCGCCGCGATCAAGCAGGCCAGCGATCTGCAAGAGGCTCTCCGTGCCAGCAACGAGCAGGTCGCCTTGTTGTCTGGCTCACTCGCCATGAGTGAAGACACGGTTGCGATGCTTCGTCGGCGGCTCACTCGTACCCAACGTGACGAGGCGGACCTGAAGAAGGAAATCGATGGAAGCCTTAAACAACTGGAGCCGCTGCGCGATTTTATCAACACTGCTGTCAAGAAGCTCGAAACCCAGTTAAAAGACGTCAAAAGCACTATCGCCGATCAAGAGCAGACCATATACGATCAGGGTGTCCAGATCCGGGAGCTGGAGTGTCGCAACGACCGTGAACGTTACCTGCGATCAACTCTTGACGACACAATTGCATACCGAACGAAGGAATTGGAGCAACTCGAACAGCGTGTATCCACGTTGCAGCACGAGCGCGATCAGGTTACTTCCCGCAATGTGCGCTTGGTCCAACGGGCGGTAAGTCTCACTACCGAGGTGGACAAGTACAAGGATTAATGCGACCGCCTCCAGAAGGAGAACGAGTCTACTCGCGCATTAATGGACGATTACACTGCCATTATGGCCCAAGCACAGGAGATATCGGATCGGGTTGAAGCGGAACTCACTACCGCTCGACGTCACCTCGATCAAGTTTCCGCGGACCGAGACACATTGCGTGATCGGCTACGACAGGCCCAAGGCGAGGTTGCGCGGTGGCGCTCTCATCAATCGGATATTCAGTCCGCACTGACGCGCATATCTCTGCAGCTTCTGGACGGCCCTGATCAGGTCCCATTGCCTGCTAGTCCCTCTGCTGCTTCGACGACCAACTCGGTAGGCAGTACCACTCCATCGTCCGGAAAGCGTATTCGGCGTTCCCGATCTTCTTCTCCGTCTAAGCGGCCACGCCTTCTCTCTCCCGCTTCGGAGGCGAAGACTGCGGATGATGATCCCCCTACTTGCGATCAAGACGTTGAATATGAGGACACTGGCCCGATCGCCTCCATTCCTTCTACTCCAACCATTAGCGAGTTCGGAAGCGAGGGCCATCCTGATCACGACCCGACCGTGTCTCTTTTTCCTCGCACGGGTGACTTCCAGACCTTGATCGCGGTTCCTGATGGTACCACTGACGCCAATATCCTGCCTTGGACTCCGGATCAACTCGGCATGTACAATTTACACAACGTCACGGCCCAAGTGGTTTTCGACTACTTGACCCGCCCTGCTGGATGGTTATTCCCGCCTGCTGCGTTGGCCCCTCCTACTAGTGCGTGGTCCGGTCATTTGATCACCCAGGAAGAGATTGAACATTTATACTCCCAGCGCCCCTGGGATATTTTTCGACCATGTTGCCGCCTCTTTCTTTTCGCTCGGCTGGCTGATTCGCTGACCTGGAGACCAAGTATCTCACGTTCCTCGATCATCACGCATTGGCGATTTGGGAATCAACCCACTATCTCCCTATCGCGAAGAATCTTCGTGATATTGATGACTTCTTCCGCGATTATTACATCAAACGTCGCCAACGCAGAAGCCGGGCTGGGGCGACCTGGAAACGTATCGTGGAGCTCATCTTGCGGGGTATGATCGACGGGAAATGTGATCTCGACATCTTCTTGGACCCTTCGATCACCCATTGTGCCCGCAATCGCCCGCTGAAGTTTGCCCCGGCCGATGATGGAGCGTGGTACCCTGGGTTTCTATCGGACCCGCCACCTCAGAGCCTACAAGAAGCGCTGACAGATGTCGACGACCTTGAACCTTGGAGGGTTCAATATCGTTCCTGCCCCGAAGATCACCCTGGTCGTAAGATTCCTCGCCTTCGCCGTAAGCTCTATGGTTCTGAATAGTCGGTCGATCACGTTCTTCAATCAATACATTCTTTCGATCATGTCATTTCACTGTTGTCCTTTGTCCTTAAATGCATAATATAAATTGGTAGTCCGTCGGCTCATCTGCCGTATCCAATCACCATACCTCGCAACATCCATCGTAATCACACCACTACAAGTCGTTCATTGTACCTCCATTAATCGTGAGTTTCATCAACCATTTCTGCGATCAGAGATTTTTCGATCGTGATTCCTGATCGGTACGTCGATCGCGCGCTAGTTGGACTCTTCATCCACTTGCATGACGTCTAAACGATGTCTGTTCACCATCTTCCTTTCGAAATCCTTGATCAAGGCATCACAATTCAAATCTGCCTCGTCTACCCACGACGGCTCGGAATACCCCTTCCAGTAGACTTGATATTCTCGTAACGTCCTTCCATATCTAGTCTTTCGACCCGATCGCACATCGGTAATACGATCAACTTCAAATTCATCGGGATCTAGCGTCCTTTCCCAGCTATCTTCAGGTAGCAAAGCTTCGTCGAATTCGAAACGATCTTCTATTCCAGCTGCTAGCACAGTAGTGGGACGATCAGGAAATTCCTTGACTAATTTCAACTTGGACAGGTGTACCACTGGGAACATACGATAATCGTTGCCGGCGGTGACCAATCTCGCTGCAGGATCGCCGATCACCTCCTCAACTCGGAAGGGTCCATGCCACATATGCGCCAGTTTCTTCGCGAACCCTTCTTTCACCAGATCAATGTACAACCAGACCTTTGAGCCAGCCTCGATCTTGTGCGGCGTCACCTGATCGTTGTGTTTCTCAGCCCGATCAACCATCGCTTGGTGCAATCGAGTGCTCACTTGATCGCGGGCATATCGGTAGTCTTTTTGCAACTTATATCTCCACCGACGAGCGTCTCGATCTTTACGTCGAATACCGCCCAGTTGTAACGTTGATTCCAACGACGATCGTGGGTCCCACCCATACGCTAAATAGAATGGTGTTTCCCCGCGGATGCGATCAGGGGTTGAGTTTAGTGCGAATACCAGGCGTTCTGCATACAAACTCCAATCTTTTTGTCCAATATCCGACACATACATCTTGATCGCTCGCGTAATCGTCTGCACCGTCCTTTCCGCCTTGCCGTTCGCCTGTGGTCGATATGCCATAGTGGCACTCTGACGCTGTCCCACGATTTTGTTGAACGCGCGAAATACTTCCGACATAAAACCAGGTTCTCGATCATGCCTGATCACCTCCCTAGCCCCAAACCGTCGGAACACGCATTCTTCATAATTTTCGGCGATTGCTTGCGCGGTACGGGACGATCCAGCTTTCGCGATCACCATACCCGTGAACAAATCTGTCCAAATCAGCAGTTCCGTATGTCCATCCGTTGATCGGGGCAGCGATGGGATATGATCCATGGCTATCACTTGGAATGGGTGCGCCGCCTCGATATTTCCCGGCGACATGCCCTTGATCGTAGGCTGGCCCTTCCCTGTTTCGCAATCCACGCATTGCCCGACAATCTTTGTACGCTTCGGAATAGACCTCGCCAATGGAAATACCGTCTGACCCCCGCTGATATGTACGCCCTATGCCTTGGTTTCCTCCTTCCAAACTCACGTGATAGTGGTGGAGGACATCTGCGTGCAAGGTCTCGGGTAGTACCAGCTTACTTGACGATCGGCGATCATCTTGATCATCCTGATCATCCCCGGTTTTCCTTTTAGACGCATTTCCACAGTAAATCAGTAATCCTTGTTCGTCAACATCATAGTTGTCAGCAATTTTCGCACACTCCTTCACCTCGTCTGCGCTCAATTGGATAACGTCACCGTACAGATAACACCGCAAATCGTGGATCCGTTTCTCTTCATCATGTGCCTTTTTCACCCGTTCCATTCTTATTCCGGCTACTGGTACATCGGTCCATGTTGACGGTCGTGGTTGCCGGTGGTTACGTGATCGGGTCGTCACTAGCACTTGCGCGGCGGATTGATCTTCGTTCCATGTGATTACTTCGGGTAGACGGTTGAAATCAACTAATCCTTCCAGCTGTTTCTCATCTTCGATCTCAACTCTTGTTCCACCCTGCATAGCCATGGTGGTAATGTGATCTGCACTCCTATTCCACTCTCTCTTGCCATGTACCAAATCATGATCACTCCACTCGCGTAGGAGGTTAAATGCACGCTGCTGTAGCACTTGTAATCGCGGAGCTTTGCACTCCATTTATCCTCGCATTTGCCGGATCACCAAATTAGAGTCCCCACACACGACCACCCTTCCTTTGGGATATCGTGCCAACAAGTCCAGACTTAAGAGCAACCCGTGGTATTCTGCTTCATTCACCGTGATATCCGTTGCATGACCGGCGATTGCGATCATAATCTTCCATTCCGGTAACTTCCACACAATGGCACCAAATGCACCCACACGTCGCTTGACACTTGCCGATCCATCAAAACTGATCACGTAAAGTTCTTCACCTTTTTTAACCGTGGGAGGTGGTACTTCGATCATCTGCCGCGGTTGCTTTTTCGGTGCGATCGCGACCAACGCTTCATCAATTTCGGTGCGAGGGGTAATGCTTGCGGCTAACGCCCCTAGCACCTCCTCTTCTCCATGCACACATTTCTTGATCTCGAGGTCCCACTGTGATAGGATCGCAGCCCATCTACCTAATCGTCCGTCCAACCCATTGGATGTTAGTAACCACTTCAATGTAGATAGACGTGATAAAACGGTGATCGTCTTTCCGACCAGCATCGTGAAATAAACATCCAAAATTCGTAAAAGCGCCAGAACTTCCTTTTCGACGGGGCTGTAATTCAGCTCACCGCTTTTCAACGTTCGGCTAGCGAATGCGACGGGATGATACACTTGATCATATTCTTGTACTAGAGCGGCGGATACTGCCCATTTGCTAGCGTAAACCACGATCACCGGCGTCTTGTCCTGGTCAAAGTGTCGCAGGGTTGGAGCTGATGCAATCTTCGCCTTCAGCATGCTGAATGCCACTTTTGCTCTAATTAGTCAATCATCCTCGTTATTTTATTCCGCCTCACTATGTGATCGTTTCTTCAACTCTTGATAATCTATCTCCCTCAATTCGTAAAGCACGGCGGCATAAATTGCGAAATCTTCGATAAATCGACGATAGTAATTTAGGCTTCCCAAGAACGATTGCATAGCACGTAAGGTGCCAGGGAAAGGAAAATTGATCAGATCGTCCAGGTTCTTTGGATTTGTTTCTAACCCGCGGCAAGAGACGTGATGTCCTAAATAGGGCACTTCGCTTCGCCCCCAGTATGATTTAGCCACGCTGATCGACAAATTCCATTGATCGCACTTTTCCAGCAAGTGCCGCACCTTATCGCATAGGGTGGACCAAGTAGGTGCAGGGATTAATATATCATCGATATATGATCGCCGTTGCAGCACAGACGGGCCCGGCGTTTGGTCGGGTTCTCCTGCTGTAAATACGTCAGCTGATTCATCTGCACCGTCTTACCCTAAGATATCCATATAGTGCACTGTCGATCAACTGCTGATAAATTTGCGGAGCATTCTTGAGGCCAAAGGACATCCTATTCCACTCAAACAATCCAAATGGAGTGACAAACGGCGAAATTTGACGTGCTCGATCGGTCATAGACACGACCCAGAAACCACTCGCCATATCCAAAGAGCAAAACCACAACGCTTTATCCAAATCTTCGAGTAGATCGGTGATCAGGGGAATTGGGTACACCATCGCGTGAGTTGATTCACCGCGCGATAATCGGTGCATAGACGTATATCGACCCCATTCTTTTTCACGATGATCACTATAGGCGATGCCCAGGGTGACGTTGACGGCTGATGATCTTAGTTGCTAGCAACCCCTTGATCAGGGCCGACAACTTCTCGCGAAATTGTGGGGCCACTTTCCGGCACTTTTGGGCGATCGGGCGCGCATTACCCACATCGATATCACAAACAACTCCTCGTGCAGCGGAGGGTAGCGCGTTTCCCTTCCCGATCAACAGATGTTTTTTCGCCCAAATTATTTCGCGAAGTTGATCTATCTCCTCCACTGTGTTGACTGTGGGATCTCCGACTAGCAAATCATCTTTGGTTACTTCTTCGGTGCTTGCAGACACTTCGGGTAATGTAGCAAGCTGCTTCTCCAATTCTTCCACATACAAATCTCCACCTTCGTGATAACAAACCTGATCGTCAATAGGTGTCACGTCGAATTCGCTGGGGCTAACTGAGACAGGGTGATTACACGCATCTTGAGTAGGTGTATCGCCTGAAACAGGCTTTTCAACTCCTTGATTGAGGGTCGGACCTTTCACTTCCGGCCCCTGATCGCACCGCTCTTGCACCCCTTGCACCTTTTGCGCCCCTTCAGCTACCAACGCTACAGATGCGACGATCGTGTCCGTGGGACGTACTAAGATACTTCGAGGAGTTGGATACTCCTTCTTCTCGACTAATGGACCCTGATCGACACTTTCTTGATCGTCATATACCAGATCGGTGGAGGCTTGATATGCCAGATTTTGCCACTCTTTGTAACGGTTGGACCCGATCGAAACAAATCCGGGGCGGCGGGGCACATCATCTTTGTTCATCCAAATACCTAAAATAGTCTCTTCTTGAACAATGATGGGGTGATCGACGATGTTCGTAACACGTAAATATCTCAAATTGCCCGCGCCCCTAGCGATAGTGGGGACCCAATCTCTTCCACGAGTAATCCACAACTTGCCAGATCGCTGATCGTAAATTCGTACTTCGGCTGATCGACCTACTGGGATCTGTTCATACTGATCGAGCTTCATATAATTACCGCTCGACCTATACAACTGTCGACGTCCCTCCAGTGGTATGATCACTTCGTCAGGTAAACTTAGTACGCCATGAGCGATATCTAATCGAACACCAGCTGGTATCATGAAATCCATACCCAATATGGCATCTTGACCAACAAGTTTGCCCACCCATGCCTGGAAATAATAAACCAATGAGCCCGCTAGCGTGATCTTGATTTTTGCACGTCCTTCTGTTTGGTATGCACTTTCTCCAATGCCGACACATTCTTGTGTTTGAATAGTGTCAATCCAACAACCCACCTTACGAGCAAAGGTTGAGTCGATGATCGACACTTCGGCACCAGAATCAAATAATATCATAGCTCGCTCGTTATTGATTTTTACACTCGCCTTGGCTTGCTTGAACCATTTCTTTGGAGAGTGATATTTCCAATATCCACGTGATTCGCCTGGAAGTAATTCGACTTCCATGATCACAGGTGATCGAGAAAACTCATCAATATGGAAATTAGCCAATCGTGGTAAATCGAGCTGATCGCGTTTTTCCTTATCTCTTGTTGCTACTCGATCAGACCTCTTCTTATCCACAAATGCAAAAATACACAAACTAGAACGCTCGTCTCGTACCAGATTCCAACCTGGCGAGCGTCCTAGTTAACAAATCTTCGGCTTCCTTGGGCAACAGTCCTGCATGCTTGGTAGGGTTATACCACTGGCGGATGCGGTTGTTAAATTCTTCCATAGGGCACTTCCCCGCATCGTGAATCTTGCCGCATGCTCGGCAGACGCTCATGCATTGATCGGTGGGGTGTCCTTTCTTGCCACACTTCAGACAATTCAGGCGCTTCCAGCAACGTAAGTTGTCGTGTCTGATCGATCCAAAATGACTGCACTTCTTTATCGCCCCTTGATCGACTGCGTTGGAGTCGCTTCGTTTGCCTGATCGTGACTCGCCAGGCTGATCGTGCGCCCCTGGTTGATCGCGCATAGTAGCAATCATACAGCGGCGATGATCGCCATCACTTCGACTATCATCAGCACTTGATTCTTCGCTCCCAGACGTTACCTTGATCGCACTTACGCCCCTATGCTTTCGCGTCGCGGCCGGTGCTCGATCGTCGCCGGATTTTTGGCGGAATATGCTGGTGCCTACTGCCGCTGTTGGCTGATACCACTTGTTGCGTGCGTATGCCCGCAACGTTTCTTCCAAGTCCGAAGAACGATCCAAGCGTAGGAGAGCCAGCTTATCGGCGAGTTCGCGTTTGGCCAGAGTGTCCAGAAAATGTTGGACATGTTCGCGCAGATTTTCGGGCGGTCCATCTCTGATCGGTAACTTAGCTCGCAGTCCCGCCACATTCAGTCGGTGCAAATATTCGATAGGACTTTCGTCTGATCGCTGCTTCATATAATAATCCTGGTGGGATACCGATTGACCAGTTCCACAGTATTGCACTTCGAATTCATCCACGAGACTTTTCCAACTTGATCGGGTGGTTCTACTCAACTGTCGATGCCAGTTGCGCGCTGATCCCTTCAGTAAATCGCCCAGGATTAGACACTTTTCAGGATCAGAAGCTTGATCGCGCATAAATGCTGACTTGAGACGACTGATCCAGTTCCTCGCTTGATCTTCATCCCCTTCTTTTTCCGAAAATTCTTTCAAATCGCTGATTGCAGACATCCGAATTCTGGCAATTGGCTGCTAATCAGGTGTCGCAGTATACGCATCCGCGTACTGTGGCTCGGCGTGGCAGTGTGATCGGTTCATCAGGGTCGACGTAGTCAATTTGAGACCGTTGATCGTGAAAGAGTGCACGGATTCCATATCCACATCTTTTACCGTCGTCGACCTATCTGGTTTTGACTGCTGACCACGCAACGAGTGTACGGACTCCATATCGACATCCTTGATCGACGCAGCTCTTCCTTGATTTGGCTGGCGGATTTTGGCGCCAACGACTCCAGGTGCCCACTTACTGCTCTCTTCAGCTAGAAACTTCTTCATGGCTTTGTCAAAAAAACATCTGCCACTGTGGCCCTTGATCGTTTTCTGTCTTGATCGACTGAGATTCCGTCTTGACAACCGGCAATTTGGAGTTGTCCTTTTGGCAAACTTCCATTCTGGTTATCTTGGGCTCCATACTCCCAGCGCTACTTGACTCAATTCCCTGATCGTCACCCTCTGAAGGGGCAGCTTCGTAGCGCGATGACCCCGAATGTCCCGCTACGTTGATTGACGGACTTGCCTCAATCTTCAACGGGGATTGTGGTGGTGAACTGGGGAAATCTTCATCGTCAGCTTCGCCCACGATGGGTATCAACAGGGAATACAACAGCTGGGTGGCCTCTGCCAGATCTTGGGAGTCCTGATCGAATACTTCCTCGGCATCGTAGGCGCCTGTTATCAGACCAGCCTGCTTGATCAGGCGTATTAGCCTTAGAACAATCGTTAGCTTATCTTTTCCCTTCGTGATTGGCTGGTTGACCGGTCTACTCAGCTTCCCGCTTATCGTGACCCCGAGCCGGCTCATGATCGAGTTCGTCATCAGGTAATCTTCTAGGTGCTCTCGGTAAATCTTTTGGTAAAACGTCTTTACCATATCGGCTTCCTTTGGCGGCGTACTTGATCGGCTTTCGTCGCTCTCCGACCCAGGCGCTTTGATCAACATCTTCGGTTGGTCGGTCTTGTAATAATTCTCCATCGGATCCCAATCTGGATCATTATATACACGTATTTTTGGCGGATCATAACTTGCGTTATGATCCGCATGGGTTCCCGAAGGAGCCTCGGGAGGTGGTTGAGGCTTCTCCTCCTTTACTTCATCTGGATTCCTCCCCAGGTCCTGTTGATCGGCATTTCCTTTCTTCTTCAGCCATGACGACGGCTAACTGCCTTCCGTCGTCACAACCACCTCCTCCTTTTCCACCTTGATTTTAACCTCTGCTTCAGCTTCCATTTTCACTTTCACATCCGCGCTATCTTGCGTAGAATCGCGGTGATATCCCGCGTCGCCCAAAGATCCGGGCGCGCGCACCATTGTGGTGGAGCGGCTGATCGAAGTTTTGAGACTTGATCAGGCGGTACCACGGCGCCCAGACTGCCGACTAACGAAGGGGGTCCTCCGGATGTCTTCGACTGCTTGTGTTCTTGCTTACCTTGTGTACCCGACGGCCAGGCGTGGGTCGCTCCTCAGGTGGCGGGGACAGCGCACAGCGAATTCTTGGTGCAAGATTGAATTAACTAACTTGTGACGATACAACCTATGCGATCAGGCGTGATCACGTGCGATCAGGTGCTTAAACCACGTCAATTAGCCGCGATCAGGCTTAAACAAGTTTGGGCCGATGCTAATAACCGACGATCAGCAATATTCCGTCT
>JAPDHQ010006542.1:0-24149 GCA_026184515.1 Peronosclerospora sorghi | reverse complement strand
GTTATGCGTCCTCAGCTATATTTAATACTCCGTGGCTAGGGACGCTAGGGGGCACATGGGATAACAGGTGAACCAGATCACGAAAACAAACTGTAATCACCACTACAGAAAGCCATGAAACAGACGCATCTTGCATGCACAACGGCAGGTTCAATCCTAGCGGTAAATCCAACAGGAAGTCACGTGCTCTCAATTTCGCGGACTGTCCTGTAGCAATGGGCGCTAGGGCGCGGGCTGTAGCAGACAAACCAGATCACGAAAACAAACTTTCAGTACCACTACAGAAAGCCAAGGCACAGGCGCACCTTATAAGCATAGCGGCAGGTCTGGTTGTGGTGGGAAGCTCCCGGAAAGTCATGCGCCCTCGGCCACCCAAGTTGGTTAATTGGGCATTCTCAATTGTTCTCAAGTGGTTTTATTCCATTTTGAAAAAAATATTTTCAGCCAATCAGAGGCGACCCGCGACGCCCACCTCTCGACGGTCACTTCGCGGCTAATTGATTTATGATTGGTTTGAATGTGGAGATATAAATGGAATTTTTAACCAATCAGGAGCGACATGCGACGGCCACCTCGCGGCTAATTGATTTATGATTGGTATGAATGTGGAGATATAAATGGAATTTTAACCAATCAGGAGCGACATGCGACGCCACCTCGCTCAATCAGGTTACAGAGGGGTTTTCTGAAGTAACTGTCAAGGATGATCAATCAGGTTACAGAGGGAATCAGTTGTAACTGTCAAGGATGATCAATCAGGTTGCAGAGGGACTCAGTTTTAACTGCCACGTATTGGAGTCAGCGCTGAAGTAACCAAAAAGTAGTGGGTGAAAAAAGTGATTGAATTTGATGTAGGAATTAGTAACACTTAATAGAACGAAATTTCCCTTGAAGTGCGCAGATCTTTGGCGGCCCTTAGAAATCTTCTTTTTGATCCAATACAAAAACCAAGTGTAATACAAGGAAGTCGTTGAGTGAACGCCCTAGAAAGTGGAGCAGCAGCCGTTTAAAGCGTGCTAGTGTTGGGGGAAGCCCGGAATCGCCTTTTGAAGTGTGTCCCAAGTGTGTTTGATTGATTTGTTGTTTCGGGCGGAAGTATTAAGTAACCGGGAAGTAAATCAAGGAGAACTATCTTGTTACCTCTTTGTGTTGTTGATTAAGTTTATCATAATTTTCAACTCCTTCACGACAACTGGTGACGCGACCCGGGACTAACGTCGACTTCAAATTCAAGCTTACACAATGGCATTAGTACCACAAGAAGATGGTCCAGATCTCCATTTTATACTAGAATACTCCTATGATGATACTAACAGTACTTACACATTTTCCGAAGCGTGTGCAAAGGTAACGCAGTATCAACAACAGATGCTCAGATTACCGGGTGATTCGAGCTGTTGGTTTTCATTATTTCAGATACGTAAGATGAAGCGGGCTGCACCCAACTTTAGGGTGCGGGAAGATCTCACTACATTTGGAAATCTACTAGCATCTGTAATGGCACTGGAGGATTTGTCCCCAAATTTAGGGTATGAGATTATCAGACGGGATTAGTTTGAGAATGCGTGTGATTACGATTTGGTACGGACCGCAGAAGATATTTAACTTATGATGTCTTTGCTATAAGCAGAAAATCAGTGGGAAACATCATTAATGGTATATCGAGAAGAAACTGACAATATCATTCCCACTTACTATATAATAGCAGACACCGTACATACACCGGTAAGGGAGTCTAAACCACCGGGTATGTTGGAGCTCATTGACAGAAATGAGCTTGAAGAAGTACCACAGTTGCGACCGAGAAAAATTACCAAAACTAAAAAGAAGTTGGAGTTCTCATCTGATGACGATGAAATGATGTCCACACCAAAACTAGCCGGTCTCAAGCAAGAACCGGGGGTTGCCGCACCTAGCCAGGGTCCAGGGGTGTCTGCACCTAGACAGGGTTCAGGTATGGCTGCACCTAAACAAGATCCAGTGGTAGCCAATTTGGTGAAGATGATGCAAGATGGGCATTTAAGTTTGGAAGAATTAGCCATAATCACTGCGACCTTGTCAGCTAGTCGAGCACCCAATACAATGAGAGGAGCACCTAGTACATCGTATCATACACCAGCTACATAGCCCCGGGCACATCATAATACTTCAGGGTATGGTATGCCTGGTGGAAGTGCAAATGCATGGGCACCCTCACCTCAACCAGTTACAGCCATCATTCAGAATACCGAGATAAAATCTTTTGATGGGAATAGGCAGGACGCTGGAAGTGAACGGGCTTGGGTCGCTCGATTCTTACACGTAGCCAATATATCACATTGGAATGATAATAAACGTCTGGGAATTTTTGTTGATAGTTTGACAAGCACAGCGTCATGGTGCGCAACTAGCAGATTCGGTGAAGTATGTCTGGGGTACGGTGATCGCGCTTTTTCAGAAGAAATTTTGTGTGGACCAAGGGTCGCCTCGAGTTGTGTATTCAAGCTTGACGCAGAAACATGATGAGCTGGCTACTACCTATCTGTACCGATTAAACGCAGCAGCGTTGCGAGCAGGAATGACTTTAGAAATGCGTTCAATGCTTCACTATTGGAAGAACACATTCAACAATTCTTTGATACCATTCATGATCGCACCATACAGATGCAGTATCAACATATCACTATCTCAAATATTGAAGAGCTCGAAAGATTATTGATTAAACATGAAGCGCGGCTTATGAGGCCTGGAAAGGAGGTAGCTACACGTAAGAATGCTGATGCTATGTATGAAGACCCGCAACCTAGCGTGCATACGATGGGCGGGTAAGTACGTGCAGTACAGCGGGTGCGCCGACGTATGAGGACAAGAGTGCGCGAACGCCAACAAAACCTAATACTGACCATGTTGTGATATGTGAACACTGTAACCGACGAGGACATGATAAAATTCACTGTTGGAAACTGGTGAGGTGTGAGCATTGTGAGAACTTTGGTCATGAGGCGAAGTATTGTCGGAAGTTCATTGAAGAGGTTGCCGATATGCGTACTAAATTGAAGTCAGGAGAGTTGACCAAAGCTCAGGTGGCGGAGATGTTAAACGCCTAGCCCCACAGTGCATTGCAACCACTGCCGAGAGAAAAGGGGGGATGGTCAAGTGAAAGTGAAGCAACACCGCTGTCAACCTGCATAAAGAAGAAAACCAAGAAAAATACTACATGTTGTATGTATGGATCACTCACTTTGGACGAGGATCAAGAAAATAAGAAAATTCAAGAGAAATTGACAAAACAAGCTACCTCCAGTGAGGGTAAGACACAAGCTTAACTGACGATAAGTGGTGAAGTAACAGAGATTTCAGCGTGTGTCACACTGGTGGATAAAAATGTGGGAGAAGGAGTATGGAAAGACAACTAATGCAACGCCTCAACCTAAGGAAAATGTTAATGTTGGACAAGGGGCGGACATAAATGGTGGTTTGTACTCTGTGGAAGATAATGCTGTTGGATCTAAAGGAAGTCGGAACCAAGCAGAAGAGGATGCAGCTGAGGTGGAGATGTATAAGCCTCACAAAATAAAAAGTAAAAGGAGAAAAATAACAATACATTCAAGAAAATAGCAAGAAAAAGAAGAAAAAGTATGACAATACCATGACGATATAGTACATCCCTATCACGGACCCATCTTGGTTGTGATAAGTAGAATGCGGACCCAAGTTGGTTGCATTGGGGGCATAGCAAAAAAGAAAACAAAAAAAAAACAAAGATACATGTTTACACGAGAACCGGAATTTGTTTGAGCATGTGGAGTAAACAAGTTGCAAGCTAGCGTTCATTGGAGCGGCGTGTTTAAGTTGACGAATGGTAATGAAATCAAGTCTATAAGTGATCGGTGAATTAAGAATAAGATGTTAAATCCGTATAAGATGGAGATCGTACGAAGAGAAGCCTATTAAGGTCCCAAAGGTGTGAAAACTGTACGGCAGCAACAAGATTATACGAAGAGAAACCGCTAAGGTATTAAAAGGTGTGAATCATTTACATCTATTGTCAATGTATATGGAGTAAAGACAACAAGAACAATATTGTGCGAAGAGAAGCCTATCAGGGTATGAAAGGTGTGAAACCTATACGGCGACAACAAGATCGTATGAAGAGAAACCTGTCAGGATATTAAAGGTGTGAAACCTGTACATCTAGTGTCAACCAACCACGGAAAATATATAACAAGAGTGAGATAGGTGTGAAACCTGTGCGGCCACAACAATGCGTACGAAGAGAAACCTGTCAGGGTGCTAAAGGTTTGAAACCTGTACGGCAACAACAAAGATCGTACGAAGAGAAACCTGTCAGGGTACTAAAGGTGTGAAACCTGTATGACTATAGTAAAATAAAACGAAGAAAACATGAATATCGAGGGCGATCGTACGAAGAGATACCCGAAAGGATCCAGCAGATGCAAAACTTGTATGGAGAATCACGAGATGTTACGAAAAAACAAATAAATAAATAAATAAGCCATGGGGCAATAAACTGTGCACAGGGGAAGCCGAAAAGAATGCGCAGCAGCTTGAAACAGAAAGTGAGGAGCAAGAGGAGAAGGCGGACGGACAAGTCGAGACGAATCCAGTGGTGGAAAGCATGGAAAGGGACAAAAATGCACTGAAAGAGTTTGCTCGAGTGAGGATGACAACAAAAGTGTGCTAGCGCTAGAAAAGGAGCTGAGAGTGCGAGAGTCTCAGCTCTTGGCATCGTCGACGGTTGTGCGAGAGCTGCATGAAGAATTAGACAAAAAATGTCGTCGTGAAGTAGTTGCAGTGAAACGTGCGCAGTATCTAATCGATCAATTGGAAACGATTGCAGCGTGAAGTGGCTAAATTGACGCAGTTGCATCGAAAGTCAAGTCGTAGCCAAAGTACCGAAGTCTAGATACTGCAAGTGTAGTTGAGAGAGAAGAAAGAGAAGCTAAGTACATTGCTAGAGTTAGGTAAGGCCTTATCGATGAAGCAGGAGCAGCTGGAGCAGAAAATTTGTGTGCTCTGGAAAGAAAAAGACGAGGCAGACAAGAGAGCGTCAAAGGTCGAGGCGCTTGCGTAAGAGAGAGGGACCTTTTGACGAGATTTAAACAGAAAGAGGAGGAAACCGCGCGCGTGCTCCAAGAAAATGTTTAGTTAGCGATCACAGTCGATGACTTAAGTAGTTGAGCTCGCGCAACCCAAAAGAAACATGGCACTTGACGACGCGGACGCCGAAAAGACGAAGATAGCGAGGGAGGAGGAGGTACAACATGCTACAGATATGGATATAGACAAGTTGAATGTTGTGCAGTCACAGCCAAAGCCAGCTTCTCCCGCAGACTCCATGACGTCCGCCACTCTAACGCCCGCCAAGACGGCGCCGAAAAAGCGACTAATGATTACCAAAACGCAGTAGGAGAATTGCAAAGCATACGCTGCAAAGGTCGAGATTGGACCATTTCATAAGTACATCAGCGCCGTCCTGGGGCCCAACGGCAGTGGAAAGTCAAACGTTATCGAAGTGCTTCTCTTCGTGTTCGGCAAACGCGCGTCCAATCTGCGCTTGAAGAAAGTATAGGAACTCGTACATCGCTCTGCGGACTTTTCTGATCTTGACATGGCTACAGTTTCCGTTTTCTTTCATGAGATTATTGACACGGAAGAGGGTGAAGCTGCTTCTGAGATAATAGACAATGAAGCCAACTACGTGGTTGTGCCCAATTCCGAATTCTGTGTTACGCTGACAGCAATGAAAAGCAACGTGAGCAAGTATTTTATCA
Source organism: Peronosclerospora sorghi (assembly GCA_026184515.1). Taxonomy (NCBI): domain Eukaryota; phylum Oomycota; class Peronosporomycetes; order Peronosporales; family Peronosporaceae; genus Peronosclerospora; species Peronosclerospora sorghi. Next base: position 18,375 of record JAPDHQ010006542.1, on the reverse strand, counting down.
ATGACAAGCCCAGTAATTTTACACGCGTGACGCAGTTGCTACAGGATAAGGGCATCAATCTGGACAACAACCGTTTTCTTATTTTGCAGGGGAAGTAGAACAGATTGCTATGATTAAAGAAAGGGAGCGGAAGGCACGAATGAAGATGGGCTTCTTGAGTATTTGGAAGACATTATTGGCTCCAATGTGTATGTGGAGCCGACGGATCGAGTATGGGACGAAGTGGAACAGTGCAATGACACGCGAGGAGAAAAAAGTGAATAGTGTCAAGCTTGTCGAGAAGGAGAAGGCACATCTCGAGGGACCTCGAGCAGAAGCAATTGAGTTTCTTCGGAAGGAAAAGGAAGTCTACATTAAGACAAACATTCTGTATCAGTTGTGTATTCAAGAGGCGTAAAAAAAAGTGAACTGTGTGAGTACTAACACGATCAGCTGCAAACCGAGTACAAGAAGGAGTTGGCACTCATGGAAAGAACCGTGAAGATTTGCAGGCAGTCCAAGCTGTGTATCAGCGTGTCAAAGCGAGCACGACGAAGTTGTCAAACAGCTGGATGAGAAGAAGTCAGAATATGCTGACTTTGAAAAGCAAGATGTGAAGTTGCGAGAAGAGCTTAAATACGCCAAATAACGGCAAAAGGAACGGCAATAAAAATATAAGGAGCTAAAAGAATATCGATCAAAAAAAAAGAGCAGGAAAACGAGGAGCTGGTACCTGTAACGGGGTTACATTCGAGTTACATGTAATGTTGGTGTACATGAGTACACTACGGTTGAGGCCAGTATTGACCGGTTTGAAAGGTTTTGAACCTTTGGTTATTTTAACCAATCAGGGCATGGGCCCTTGGTGTGGTGGTGTTTTAGCCATCCACGTGTCGGTACACAGGTGTGTACACTACATTTTAGCTAGGTACGAATTTGGAATATTCTACTTAGTATTACATATAGTTTATATTAGTTTAAATTAATTTAGGCTAATTACATATTAAATATATTCAGTTTACATTTCACTATAAAGTGCATTCGAGCGAGCTCGACCGGTAGCGCGTGCAGTGATTGTCGTAGGTAAGAGGGAGCCCTCCCTTTACTTACATCCCGTAAAGGGAACACAGCCGTTAAGGCTAATTAGTAAACCAACCCGGGAATCTTGGCCCCGATTAGGAGATATCTCCTACTAAGCCCTTTATAAGGGCTTATCGGCTAAGTAGCGGTAGGCACCGCTTTAAGGAAGAGTCTTCCTCTGTGCACTAGCCGCACCGTACGTATACGCACCGGCTACAGTACAGCTGATGGAGAAGGAAGTAGAGAAGTTGCAAGCAAAGCTAAAGAAACAGGCGAAGGTGCTAGAGAGCGTTCTCGAGGGACTCAAGGAAGAAACAGCCAAGTTACTTAGCACCATGGAGAGTATCCAGCAGGAAATGGAACCATTTCAGGCTGAAATGAATGCTTTGCGGTCAGTGATTTACACCACCGAAACGGAAATCCAACTTGTGGAGGAGACAGTGACGAATTCCAAGAAGGCACTCGAAGCAAGCAAACTCCTGTAGTATCATTGAGGCTGAAGCTAATTTTCGTGGTGTTGAGAAAAATCAGAATGAGAAACGTGAAAAAAATAAGAATATGCAGGATCGAGTTGTTGTAGCCAAGCAAGAGTTGGATCTCGTTAAGAGTAAAGAAAGCTCGCTTGCAGAGCAATACCTTGAATCACGTTCGAAAGCCGAAGAGGCTTCCGGCGCGATGCAGTCTCATGCGACTCGAAGTAGTATGCTTCGAGAGCTTCTTGATGCATCAAAGCCAGGAATGCCACTCGAAAACGCTGGGCCGCCGTGAAGGAACTTAAATTTTCGAGGTTTCCACTCAAAAACAACACAAGGAAGCGATTGAATACACCTCTCTTTCTTATACTTCCCAGGTTCTTGGTACTTACGTCCGAACCTTAATACAAAATCACTGAAAATGGACTCTTCCTTGTAACACTCAGGCTGCCCCTTAGCTTAGGCAATCGAAAAGGATCTTTATCACGCCTTAACACGCGTTAACTTAAAGGTTTCCTGGGAATGTACTTAGACTTAGTTTTTGTATAGGTTGGAAAGATTTGGTTGGTTGGAGAGACGACTCTTCTAAAAAGGGGGAAAATTTGATTATAATTAAAATGTTAAGAGTCCTATATCTACTTCACGTGCCTTGTTCACCTTGTTACTTCTTAGTTACTTCAGCACTGGCTTCAATACCGAAAACTTGCTTCATGGGAGGCCAAAATACCGTGCACTCCATATGAATACTTGTATACTCTTAAACATAGATTCCAGCCACTTCACCACAACCGCCCCTTGCGCAGCTTCAGCGTATGCGAGCAAAAGCAAGCAATCCATTTATGTATCATATAAGTTTCGCTAATTCCACTTCAAATATTGACGTGCTTCACTGTCCGCCATAGTGGAGACAAAACAGGGAGTATCATATCTCTTGCACACTTCCATCATCCGATCCCAATTGATATCCTGCTCGAACACATATCGCGCAGCCACAATGAATATGTAATCACGTGATCTGCTGAGTGATACCAACGATCTTGAAGGGTTCCCTGCCATAAATCCTATAGTATGCGAACGCACCATCGTAACAATAGTAGTTTCCGCTTCTCTGCCTTGACTAGAATCAGTAGTAGCCACTTCGATATCCAAATGGTCTTCATATACTCCATTCAAATATCGCAACCCTCTCCTCATAGCCGAGACTTGCTCTTGATATGGCGAAATAATCAACACTGACTTTTGTACCGCCGTACCCAAACGTCGCAACTCCTCCTGCAAAGCCTACCGTATTTTATCTACTAACTGCACCACTATCGCCAATTCAATGACATTTCTGTGCTTGTACTCTGTGCGATCATGTTCCTCAACCCATTCTTGAGAACTAATCCACACGACACGTTGTTTCCCCAAAATTTTCCCTACTCTAGAAGGGTAACGATCATCTGGCTGAGCCCAATCAACGGTTTTCCATATTCCTCACATGTATTGATGCCAAGTAATCTGGTGACCTGTAGTCTCGATATCGAATAGTATAGGGATAAAACGTTTGCAACAGTCTCGTGATCATAGGGTGGCTCCTAAATTCTGCCGTCATAGTCACTCCAGGGAATGCAGGGTATATTTTTCTCATCGCTCGGCAATGTTCAATGGAATGTATCAACCCCCACGTAATCTTGTGACGACGTGCATCATTACGAAATCGCTGCTTCATTATTCATCCATAGGGGAGTACGCAAAAAGTTGGTACGGGTCTCCCACTGATATAACCACTTGTACACAAGGCCTAATGTCTTACAGTAATGCCACTTCGGCTGTTTGCGCCCCTTCATCATTGATAATCACGTCATACCGCACATTTGAGTAATCTGGTCGTTCCAATTGAGCCAAAGTGGCAACAATCACACGTGCTCCATCTAACGCGTCTCTCTCTTTCAACTTCAATCTGGAGATATTTCCTTCCGATTCACACACCCTTCCAATGCTTGCCGCTCGCGTCGTAGTATCTCCGAGAGAAACCTTCGTCGATACTTTTCAGCCTCTGACGCTAACATGGTACCCTTTATTTCTCCCAACCGAACGATATCATGATCATTGAACTGATTTGAATCCATCAACCTTTTCAGATCTTCATCAATAGCTGCATTGGTTTCGAACACGATGGCAATCCGATATAGAGGAAAAACTGCTAGTAGGGATAGTACAACAGCAGTAATAGTAGAAGTCTTCGCACATCCATATGGACCACGATCCAACACTATCCCTTTCGTCTCTATTGATGCACGTATCACTTTCATTTGATCTCTATCCAAGCTGCGCTGAAATGTTTTATATACCGCTGTTCGTTCCGCTTCGGCCATTACCGATGAATTTCTCAGAGACTGAACGGTTTCTCTTTTAATCATCAGATTCAATATCTCCGGTGGTGAATCTCTAGTCAGCCTGTCTACCACTCCGAACCTTCTGATTTAGTTCATAATGTTGGTTTTGGGTAACCATCGTAACTTGTGGGTGTTCTCAGGGATGCGTCCTCCCAGGGCGGTGGTTAAAATAACATGTCTGAATCCTACCGAACACTTTATCCCCCAGCCTAAAATTTCCAGTTTGTTACCTCGTGAAACACATAGTTGTCCGTAATCCCATCTTTGTAAATCTTCTGTACTTTTATTTACATATTCCATCGTATCGTTTCCGTCTACCTGCAGGTATATTAGCCCTCTCATCAATGGCATGAAATGCGTTGTACCACCATCATTGTTCTACGTGTTCCATCGTTTGGCTAAACATTGTTCCACGTCATATGACAACACATGAAGCTTAATGGTTGAATCAACCTTATCCGTTGTCCATCCATATTGATCAGGGTTAGTGGCCCAAAATGCATCTAGATGTGTCACTAGGCACATAGTAAGGAGGCAATCATTTACTGACACAAAATCATCCACATACACCTCTCGATACTTTGCGTATAGCCAATGTCTGTAGCTTCCTTGGTAGTGAAATTGTGGTATGGTCACATCATACTTTAGACTGCATAGGTCATCCCTGCAAGGTCCATAACAACCACCCCAACACTCGCGCAGAAAAACTACTAGAGACTCTGAATCTCGTAATAATAGCGTGACAGAAAACAATACACTCCTTGCATACTCCTGGGTGATCGATTTGATTTGTCGCCATATACTAATTTCTCTGTGTAAGTCCAACGATCGGATCTCATTAATGATATCTCCTGGGTTGATAGTTCTTTTCTCCACATCCTGACACCAATTCCTTTCAATATCTGACATACGCGTTATCACTCGCCTTGATGTTGAGTCGGGTTCACATAGACTATGCCAAGCTAACTCTGGACACTCTGCTGTGAGTAGCCCTTCCTTAAACGTATAGCTTCGATATTCCTCTTTCCTCTGTACAACCGTCTTGAGCGTCTCTGCATTCGTATCCGTCATCGGAGTAAGATTGTTCAAAACTTACCCACGCATTCCATCACAGTTTTGCATTGAATTTGTAGGAAGGTCTACATCGTCCGAGATGCACTTATTTCTCTCTTCGGGCCCACTGAACTCTTGTCTCCACGGCAGCTCCTCTTCGTTGGTTATTGGCTCTTCTTCATTATCTTCATGAAGACTCGAATTTGGATCTTCCGTGGATTCTGTTAAATCTATGGCTGTGGAGACGTCTCGTCTTGATTCTCCATCACCCTTTAGGGTGCTGTCAAATATTCCCTCTCTTAGTGCTGGCCCCGATGGTCTTTCATTCACTGTTTTCCGCCGTTCGAAGATTTCACCGGAGTTTGTATTTTTTGTTTCTCCCACTGTACCTTCAAGCTCCACCTCTTTTTGGACACATTGACATCTTCAGCCGACATTCTATGTAGTTCAAGTAGAGTCACCCCAACATTTGCCACACTTTTCGACTCCCTTTCCACTCCGGATGATGAACTTGGGCTCCCTGGTATCGCAAAATCCATAATATTTTGCTCGTCCTCGACGTTCACATAAATCTCTTCTTCCAACTGAGGACATGGCCTTATAAAGGCGTGCTCGGCGTTCTGTGTTCTACATTTTAGCCGACGGAGTCTTTGTCTGATACCTTCATGCGACCTCGGCGTAGACTTGGATCTGCCCGTGTTTAGCGCATCACGTAACTTCTTTGCAGATAAATTCACGTCCACTTCCCCACGTTCGATTGCCTCTTCCAATATGAGATCCTCTTGTGGGGTCCATATATTGCCACATTTTCTGCCTTTACCTTGGATATCATTTCCATATGATAGTACTCTGGATTTTCCTATATTTTCCTGGCGCAAGGCTTGTATCTTTTTTGTACAGATGTTTTGGTGCGTATTTCTTAGCTTGTGGGAATTGCACCGGATACTGTTCCACTATGTGATTGATCTTGGCCTTTTGTTCCACTAGACTTGTCAACCACTTCACTTCTTCTTCAGTCCACTCATTATCTCGTTTTCGTTTAGATCCCAATCGCCTTAGCATAATCTCGACACTAGCTTCGGTTCTCTTGGTCCATCCATTTAATTGACACCGTTAGTTGTATAAGTCGCTTATCTCGGAAACTGGTTTCGTCCGATCCTCACTCTCGCATTGTATACGTACCAACTCATCCTTCTCCTTCTTGGTCCATCTAGGAAGGCATGAATGGGAGGACTTTCGCTTAGTCGTAGGTTGCGGTTCGGATGTACTACGAGGGGCGCCCCTTGAGATGTTGGCACCATCCTCGCTGCGTTCTATTCCGCTGGATGATTCTCCTGACGTTCTAAGGCTCAACAATGTTTGTATCGTATCCACGTTATCCATATTATGTCATTCCAATTCGCTCGCTTGATAGCTCTCCAAAAGTTAACTTCTTTGAGACTAGGGCACCGCTGAGTTAACCCAATACTGGCATAGTATAGGCTTCTATTATGCGTCTCCTTGATCAAATCCGGGACGTTGACTGTCGCGAACGCTCCCGTCGTAAGCCAATCCTCGGCACTTTATCGAGTAAAAAAACTGTGATTCGTTCATAATACCCACCTTTTGGACCAATCACACTCTGAGATTTACTGTCATGAACGGTCATGTCGTGAACAGTCATGTCATGAACGGTCCAAAAGTCTCCTTGTGTACAGACGTATACATGTGTACTTATCCAGAACTGTCGTGAACGATCATCTGCGTACTTGTCCGGATTGTCGTGATCGGTCATCCACATGCTTTTCAGGACTGCGTACTCATCCAGAACTGTCGTGAACGGTCATCCTCGTACTCCTCCAGGACTGTCGTGCACGGTCATCTATGTACTTATCCAGGACCGCGTACTTAACCAGGACCGTCGTGAACGGTCATCCACGTACTTATCTATGACTGCGTACTCATCCAGAACTGTCGTGAACGACCATCTGCGTACTTGTCCGGATTGTCGTGAACGGTCATCCACGTACTTATCTATGACTCCGAACTCATCCAGAACTGTCGTGAACAGTCATCCGCGTACTTATCCAAGACTATCGTGAACGGTCATCCGCGTACTTATCCAGAACTGTCGTGAAAGGTCCTCCGTGTACTTATCCAAGCCTGTCGTGAACGGTCATCCGCGTACTTATCCAGAACTGTCGTGAACGGTCATCTGCGTACTTATCCAAGACTGTCGTGAACGTCCATCCGCGCACCTATCCAGGACTGTCGTGAACGGTCATCCGCGTACTTATCCAAGACTGTCGTGAACGGTCATACGCATACTTATCCAAGACTGTCGTGAACGGTCATCCGCGTACTTATCCAGGACATTCGTGAACGGTCCTCTATCATGTGATTGGCCAAAAAAAAACACTTGAAAGTCCCGTTATCATTTCATTCAAAATCAAGTATGCCATACTCAGCTTCCACAGATGCTCCGCGCGTCCTCAAACCTCCACACGTGCACTCAGATCTCCAACATCTTGTCATGTATGGCTCCAGCCGGTGAGTGTCCCTCCACCCCTAGCATTTTAATTTTTTCTTCTTCCCTTGATATGTATCACCTTTCTCAGTGTAACAGGTGGTTCACTCGCTTCGTTACACTTCTGAGGGCAAGTTTATACATTCTATTCCTGCCCCCATGATACTTAGGCTCTGCTGTTACTGTTCGAGCTCTGTAGTTGTTTTGTTTCTCTTCTGTGTCTTTCGAGGTTGCTATGCAGGTTTCACACCGCTGACATCCCAACTAGGTGTCTCTTCGCATAGCCGCCATCGACACTCAGGCTTACCGCCCCTGTGGCTCGCTTGTTTTTTCTTCACACTTTGTGCCTCTCCGTACAGGTTTTGCACCTGTTGGACCTCATTGGGTATCTCTTCGTACGGGATTCGTCTACGCACAGGTGTTATCATATCATGTTATTCTAGATGTACAGGTTTTTCACCTTTTTGACCGTGATAGGTATCTCTTCGTATCATCTTGTTACCGCCGTACAGGTTTTGCACCCTTAGGACCTCGTGAGGTATCTCTTCGTACGATCTTGCGTTGTCTTGTCATTACTTTGTCGTGTTTTACGGTATATCTACAGGTTTTTCACCTTTTGGACCGTGGTAGGTATCTCTTCGTATCATCTTGTTGCTTCCGTACAGGTTTTGCACCCTTAGGACCTCATGAGGTATCTCTTCGTACGATCTTGCGTTGGTTTGTCATTACTTAATTGTGCTTTATGTTAGATGTACAGGTTTTTCACCTTTTGGACCGTAGTAGGTATCTCTTCGTATCATCTTCACGTCACATCATCAGGTAATTGAGTCCACATGGCCTCACTTTCTATATCATTCTCATTATTTAGCTATGTAACTCCATTTAACATAGCTAGTCACGTAATTTACCCACAAATTCCAACATCTTCCAATTTTGTTCGAACATTCGTCTTTCTTTTATATTTTGTTTGGTTGTCTCTTCTGATTCTCCCTAATGCAACCAACTCGGGTCCGTATTCTACTCATCACAACCAACATGGGTCCGTGATAGGGATGTGCTACATCTTCTGGGGCTTCTTTTTCTTGTTTCTTTCGATTTCTTGTTATCTCCTTTTTTTTTCTTTTCATCGTATTTCTCTTAGCTCTTCTCCTCAGGCTTCTACACTTCCCCTTCAGTGATGTCCTCTTCTGCCGTCTGGGCTGCGTAATGCCGATTCTCCCAATCTCGCTGCGCACCAAACTCATACAAGAGTATGGTACACGAAATATTGTCTTCGGGCTCCCACGTCATCTCATCGGCATCCTTCCACTTGATAAGGTACTCTTTGATACGACGCCCGTTTCTTGTCCGCTGTTTCATTCGACAATCTACTATGTGCTCCACTTCCCATTCATCGTCTCTGCCGGGTTCATACCAGGAATCTTCCGGAAGTAACGCTTCATCTAACTCCAATGCATCCTTAGTTTGAATCTTTTCACGGGCCTTCTCATTTTGTTGATGTAGGGATTCATCTTAGCAATATGTACTAGTGGAAATATCCGACTCTCAGTTGTCGGTATCACCAACCGATACACCATATCGTTCACCCGTTCATCCACCACATATGGGTCATGCCATAAGTGAGCCAGCTTTATTACTAACCCTGGCTTGACCAAATAATGATACAGCCAGACTAACTCTCCAGGGCGGTAAGCGGTTTTTGTAGTCGAACATAATTTCGATTTAACTCTCTCGTTATGACGTTGGGCTCTCTCTTTACCCACTTGCTCTCGAATGATGGCTGCCTGCGCTTGAGCTTCCATGTGCCCTTTATTCACGGCTAATCTCCAATACAGTGCATCCTTTTCCATGACATACTGATCTTTCGGTGGTACCATCGCCTCGATCGTAGTTCGAGGTTCCCATCCATGTACCAAGTCAAATGAAGTTTGGTGACGTTGTAGATCCACCGAAGTGTTCAATGCAAACTCCAAAGGAGCCACATATTCATCACAATCTCTCTGCTCCGGATTCGTGATGTAACATTTGATTGCCTTGATCACTGTCTGCACGGATAGTTCCTGTTTCATATTGGCCTGTGGTCGATAAGCTAACGTGGGTCTCTGCTTTTGTTTTAGCATTCGATTGAATCTTCTGAAAACCGAACTCATGAATCTTGGGTCTCTATCATGCCTCAACATTTCTTGTGCTCCAAATCTCTTATAAACTCCCACCATATATGCTTCTGCTACATCTTGCGCAGTGGTGGTGCTCATTGGAATTAGGATACATACCCGGAAAACAACAGATAAAGCACAATAGTGCTTCATGACCCATAGTGGTCTGCGGCAGCGGTAATGCAAAATCCATAGCCAAAATCTGAAAAGGTCTTGATGCCACAATGTTGCCGCTAGTGCGCCGCTGATATTTTGGCTTCCCTTTCACCGTGGCACAATCTTCACACGCTGCAACATAATTTTCAATATGGGCATACATACCCCTCCAATAATACTTGGACTTCAACCGCGCGTAGACTTTTCCAACCCCTGATGTGCCCTACTACCAATCTAAACATGGTAGGCATGTAACACATCTTCTTGTAATATGGTTGGTACTACCAATCGCCACACTTGATCTCCAGTTCCACTTCGTGTGCAAGCGATGTAATAAAGAATCTTTTTACTGTACAGTACATATATCGTCGCGTGTCGAGCTACCCTCTTCCATTCGCTGGCGGAGTTTATCTTGTCATCTTCTCCTTTCAGGTACGCTATAACCTTTCCACACCACTCATCATCATTCTGAGCCGATGCCATTCGCGCAAGTCTAATATCTGTTGCCGTTTCATAAGTGTCCTCTTCTGCGCCTTTTTGGCCTTGCTTCGATCTAGCGGTACCGTCTTCTACAGGGTGCATATCATCTTCTATGTCTGCCCATTGTTCCACGGTCTCACTTCCTTGGTGCTGACGATGTCCTTTCTTCAGTTTACTCTTACTTCGAGTGATTACAAACACTTGTGGTGATCTATATCCACCATCCTCCCAAACAGTAACTTCAGTGGTATCCACTTGTGCCTCATTACTTGGCTTACTTATGACGTCGTCGCACGATTTAGTAATCGCCTCCGGGGAGTCCTCACTCGTACTCTTTTCTGGAGGACTATCTTCCTTAGCATATAACAACTCTGGTAATCGATTCAACATTTTCAGATCCATCGTTTGTTGATAACTTGTAATCTTCCCTGATCGATGTTCTTTCATAGCGCACTGTGTAAGGAAATCTGCTGCTTGATTATACTTGCGTGCTACATGCACTAAACTAATCGCCTCAAAAGTTTCAACCAGCGAGTCCACTTGGTTTAGCCAGACCAATAACGAAGCATGGTTACAACTTAAATCTCCATTAACTTGTCCGATCACTAATCTTGAATCCCCACACACTATTGCCCGTTTTACATGGTGTACTTGCGCAAGTTGTAATGCACCGATCAACCCATGATATTCACTGTCATTCACCGTGAGATTGTCCTGAATTCCATATTCCGCCGCTATCACCTCCCAAGTGGGTAACTCCCATATTATCATGCCAAAAGTACCTTTAGGATCATGTTTCATCCGTACTGCACCATCAAACGACAAGACATATCCAGTGCTTTGGCGACGCAAACCTGGTATTGGTCTAATAATTGGCGTATCCTTCAGTGTCTTTAGTGGGGCAATATCTTCTAATACTGCATTCATCTTTTCTATAGGCACTATCGATGTGGCCAATAATGCGGGTAAGCCAACACCTTCATGGTCCATTCTGATGATCTCTAACGATCATGGGGATAGCATTACCGCCGATTGAGCCCCTCTTCCAGTTAAACTTTTAGACGTAAATAGCCATCGCATCGTGGAGTACCTTGCGTATACTGTTATATGTTGCCCATATAGAATATGACTAGCGTCATGTAACGTCTTCAGCAAAGCGAGCACCTCCTGCTCAGATCCTGTATATCGTGTTTCCGCATCTTTGAACACTTTACTGACATATCTTACTGGGTGCAAGATCTCATCGTGCTCTTGACACACTGTAGCTCCAAATTCCCACGTATTGGTGTATAAAATTATACTTAGTGGTTTTGCTCGCTCGATATGTCGTAGCAACGGCGCATGAACAAGCCGTGCCTTCAACAATGCAAAAGACTTCTCAGCATGTTCCAATTGAGCTCCGTCCCTTAACTGCATATCCGTTAATTCATACAGTGAAGCCGTTATCGTCGCGAAATTGTCGATAAACATTAGATAATATATCAGTCTGCCAGTGAATCTCTGAACCCCTTTTAACGTCCGTGGAAATGCCATCTTACTAATTGAGTCTAAATTGCGCGGGGACGCTTCAATTCCCTTTGAAGATATGCGATGACTCAGAAACTCTGCACTGTGCTTCCCAAATGCACTCTTGGGTAAGCTTATGGTGATTCTCCAATATTGGAACGACTCCAAAAGGTTCTTAAGCATCAAACATAGCGTATCCCAACTATTCGCACCAAACGTAATGTCATCAATGTATGAGCGTCTTCCAATGACAGGTCGCTCCTCAGTGTCTACCACTTGGCCATTATGAAACACATCTTGTGATAGGGGTACGTCTGTCTCCAAGACATATGTAGCATTATCATCGATATCCATGGCGGTATCATCGTTCATGATCTTACACATCAACCCCATCTGTTGTGAGCATCGGACCATTATCCACAAGGCATTGTCAACTATACGCTGATATATCTGCGGCGCATTCTTTAACCCTTGTGTCATTCGAAGCCATTCAAGATGTCCTAGCGGACAAATGAAAGCGGTAATTAACCGAGCCCTTTTCGTCGTGGGTATAGCCCAATACCCACTCGCTTTATCCATTGAACATAACCACTTAATCCCTTCAAAGTTATCCAACCAATCATCTGTCAGAGGCATGGCATACACCATCAGTCTTGTCTTTTGGTTCACAGCTCGATAATCAATGCACAATCGTATGTCTGTTTTATTTTTCTTTAAAACGATCACGATTGGTGATGCCCAAGCTGACTCCGAGTACTTAATTAATCCTGCTTGCAATAAGCCTCGTATTAACTAGTACAACTTTGGTAGGAGGTGGGCTGGTACCTTGCGCGCTTTCTGAGCTATAGGCGAGTTGTTTCCAACATCCACATCACATACCAAACCCTTGGCCGGTGGCGGTAACGCATTACCAGAGCTTATGAATCCATCAGCATGTTCGTATAACAATGACCGTAACTGGTCTTCTTGCTCCTTGATGGTGATCCCTGGCTCTCCTACATCCGCTTGAGCCATCAGGTGACGTGATTGGACCTTGTTCCACTTCAGGTATAAGCGCCAACTGTTCCTCCATAGCTTCAGCCGACATCTCCACCCCTTAATGCAGGCAGACCTCCCTTTCCAATTTCGTCTGATCTACCTTCAATGGGTCTATAGCATCCATCACATATACAGCGGGGGGGTTCATCCCCAACCGTCTGTACTGCATGTACACTGGTACAATTAATCTTCAGACCAGCAATCCCCATAATTCGCTCATATACTTGCCTGTATTCTTCCGAAAGTCGATCTTCTTGAGTCAGTAACGGTAGCGGATTTTCGTTGGGAATCTGACAACTTTGGTCTTTCATATTCAGAATTACCCCCGCCTTCACCAAGAATCTGTTCCAATTATCGCTAAAGTTTGCGAGTCAATGTTTTCAACCAAAATCTCACAGTTAAAAATAACAGATGGACCCATCCGAACCTTGACAGTGGCCAAACCAATTGCACCAATGGTACTTTCTGTTACGCCACAAAAAATTGTCGGGGTATCAAACATCCGGACTGCTAAATGTAACATCTTCGCCACATTGGTATGTAATACTGATATGTTCGCACCATAATCCAACATTAACGGCAACCACAAATCATCAATTTCTCCCTTCACATATACTTGCGTTGCAGGTTGCGTGGACTTGGGCAACTATTGCCATCCTTCTCGTTCTCCCTCTCTTTTATCCACCAACGTGACATAAGTTGAGACATCTGTTGCTTCATTAATATCTGACATATTTTTTCTCTTCTTTATCTTCAATGCAACTTGTTTTTCCGTTTTTCCTTGAAATTTCTTCTTTTCTTGATCCTCGTCCATAGTGAGCGATCTCCCCATGAAAAATTTATCATTTTTCTTGTTTTCTTTTACACCTAAGGGCGAAAGCGGTGTCGCTTTCACATTGCTGGACAATGCCCCCCTCTTCTCTCTACAGTGGTTTCAACGCACTGTGGGGTTAGGCATTTAACTGTGCGGCCACTTGGTCCTTGGTTAGTTCCCCGGACTTGAACTTGCTCCGCATCTCGGCCATCTCTTCTATGAACTTCCGATATACCTCACATCATGACTGACTGTTTTACAATGCTCACACGTTTGCAATTTCCAACATTTGTCTTTGTCGTGTCCTCTTCAATTGCAATATTCACACACCACGCTCCCATCATTGTTATTAGGCGCACTAGTTCGTGCACCTCTGTCTTCATAATTAGAGCGTGCCCGCTGCATGGTATGTACTTCTCCTCCCATCACATGTACGCTAGGTTGTACATCTTTATATACCGCTTCGGCACTCTTGCGTGCAGTCCTTTTCTTTCCAGGCCTTGTCAAACGTCCCTCATGCTTCGTTAGCACCATTTCCAATTCCTCAATGTTATTGAACGTCATATGCTGATATTGCATTTGTATGACACGATCATGAATGGTATCAAAGAATTGCTGGATGTGCTCTTCCAACAATGAGGTGTTACAGACATCTCGGAAATCCATTCCAGCTCGTAATGCCGCTGCATTTAGCCGTTATAGATATGTAGTCTCTAGCTCGTCGTGTTTCTGTGTCAATTTTGAATACATGACCCGAGGCGACACTTTGTCCACGCAAAACTTCCGTTGAAACAAATCTATTACTGCATCCCAATCATACTTCACCTTATCCGCCAATTGTTCGTACCACCAAGATGCTGTGTTCGTCAATCTATCCACAAACATCCCTAGCCGTTGATCGTCATCCCAACGTGAAATGTTTGCTACATGCAAAAAACTTGTCACCCATGCCCTTGCACTCCCAGCGTCTTGTTTATTTCCGTCAAATATCTTGATCTCTGTATTCTAGATAATGGCTGTTACAGGCTGTCCAGGTGACGTCCATGGGTTTTGTTTCCCACTCGACAATGCCATATATTGATGCTTTTGGCGGGTTGGGATATGCCTTCGTTGGCACTGTCGCTCTTTGGTAGGGTGCACTAGTCGTCCCTCTCGTAGTAACCTGCGTCCGACTAGCTGATAAAGACGCGGTGACTTTCGCTAATTCCTCCAAACTTAAGTGTCCATCTTGCTTCAATTGGACTAAACTTTCCACCACTGGATTCTGCTGTTGCGACACTGATCGTGGTGGTGACATGATCTCGTCCTCATCCGAGGAAAATTCCAACTTCTTCCTTACTCGACGGCCATGCTTTGGTCTCCAATCCATGGCATCTTCCAACTCATCGTTATTACACCACTCCTGCATGCCCGGTGGTTTAGACTCTTTCACCGGTGTGTGAGTGGTGTCTGCCACAATGTAATAACTTGGGCTGATATCCGTAGCCTCTTTCCGGTAAAACATCAAGGATCTTTCACACTGGTTCTCCGCTAATAATAGTGACACTAACAGACCAATATATTTTGCGGTACGATCCAGATTGAAGTCACATGCATTATGTAACAGGACTGATCCTGTTACGGGCTTACACTGTATTTCGCGAGGAAGCGCGCAATACAAGAGGGGTAGGATTAGTTGATGACAACTACTCCTCTACTAAAAGTAAATATAAGTATTTACTTATTCTTTAGAACGCAAAATTAAGAGTGTTTATTAAATGGGTGGTTAGCGGCTAACAGTATAGTAATTACCTAACTAATATAATAATATCAAGTATTCAACTAACTCTACTATTAGTTAACCTGCATGATTCGGTATTTATACCGAATCGACTTTTCCTTCGTAGATTATAATAACTTATAACCTATTATTTGAATTTCAGACAACGCGTCTGAAATTAAACTGTGATATTCTAACTTGAATATCAATTATGTAATGGCAACCCATTACACATTATCAAATTCTTCCCGTCGTACAAACTCATAGCCACAATTTCGAAGCAGCTTTTCTATAGCTTCAATTGACTCTTTCAGTCCTCCAAAGGAAGTAAGGTCTTCCTTAACTTTAAAGTTAGGGGCAGCTTTTGCCACCTTGCGAATCTCATATAGTGAAAACCAACTATGTGAGTCTCTAGGTAACTTCAATACATGCCGTTGATACCGTACCATTCTTGCACAGGCATCAGAGAAAGTGTATGTTATCTCATGGTCCTCCTGAGAGCGCTGTAAAGTAAAGACCAGATCTTTCTCTCCCTCAGTAGACACTAAAGCCATTTTGTGTGTGAAATTGTATTAAGTCGACGTGAAGTCCCGGTCGCGGCACCAGTTGTCGTGAAGGAACTTAAATTTTCGAGGTTTCCACTCAAAAACAACACAAGGAAGCGATTGAATACACCTCTCTTTCTTATAATTCCCAGGTTCTTGGTACTTACGTCCGAACCTTAATACAAAATCACTGAAAATGGACACTTCCTTGTAACACTCAGTATGCCCCTTAGCTTAGGCAATCGCAAAGGATCTTTATCACGCCTTAACACGCGCTCACTTAAAGGTTTCCTGGGAATGTACTTAGACTTAGTGTTTGTATAGGTTGGAAAGATTGGTTGGTTGGAGAGACGACTCTTCTAAAAGGGGGAAATTTGATTGTAATTAAAATGTTAAGAGTCCTATATCTACTTCACGTGCCTTGTTCACCTTGTTACTTCTTAGTTACTTCAGCACTGGCTTCAATACCGAAAACTTGCTTCATGGGCGGCCAAAATACCGTGCACTCCGTATGAATACTTGTATACACTTAAACATAGATTCCAGCCACTTCACCACAGGGCTGTACGGTCGCTTGGGTGATCTTGGTGCGATCGACAGCAAATACGACGTTGCCATATCAACTGCTTGTGGTGCTCTCAATAATTTGGTCCTTGAGACAATTAGGTGCCCAACCTTGCGTGACACATTTACGCAAGCATAATTTGGGATGTACCACGTTTTTGATATTGGAACAGTTAGGTTATCTTAAGTCCAAGTATTCTCAGCATTTTCCTAGTGTTAGATCTCCTTCTGGGAAAGAGGCACCACGTCTTTTTGACTTAGTGGAGGTCAACGATGACAAATATCTGCCTGCATTTTATTATGCCCTGCGTGACACATTGGTGGCAAAGGATCTGGACGAAGCTTCAGCAATTGCTTATCAAGGACGTCAATGCAAATACCGCGTCGTCACTTTTTGGATGGACAGTTGGTGGAAATGTCTGGTGCAATGTCTGGGTGGTAAACAAGCTCGAAGTGGTGGGATTTTAAGCACACTTGCGAGTGGTCTAAGCGAGAATGAAATTCAAGCTTTGCAAGCCAATGCATCATCAATTCGAAACGAACTCGAATAACTTCGTGATGAGATAACTTCTCTTGAAAAAGAACTTGCGCAACTTGCCAGTATTGTTGAGAAATATGAAAACGAGCTGCCTAAGATCAAGTTGGATATAAGTGCGACCAAAACGCGTCTCGAGGACTTATAGAAAAACAAATCTTTATTGGAAAAGCACAAAAATGCTTGCAGGAAGAAATACAGGAGGTGACTGAGCCACCATCTGAGCAGAAAGCTGAAGACACGGGTCTTGAGATGCAGAACGATTTTGAGGCTACGATGCAGGACATGGCTGACGAAGAAGAAGTCGAACAGAATGAAAGTGAAGACAGAGAATAGCTTGATCGTGAAATGGGTGATTTTGACCAGAATGATGAAAACGTCGTGGATGAAAAACTGTGGGGTGAAGATTCTGACGACGATGAGGATCGAATCGACGAGGAAAAGTTAAAGTTTGAGGAAAACTTCGAGGTGAAAGACGAGGCACTAGAAGATGAGGTGCGTGGTAAGGACGGCGATGAGAAAAGAGAGGACCAGTCAACCGCTAAGGACGAAGAAAAGCATGCTGATAGAAAATGTCGCTGCATGCGCATACGGAGAAGACACGGAAGAAATTCACAGAACCTGAAAAACGTCAACAATTTTTTCAAAAGAGATTATTTGAAAAACAAAAATTTAGAAATTTTTACGGCTGTATTCATGAATATCAATTAAAAAATATATTACGAAAATTATCAGAAAAAAGATAATAAAATAAATATTTTTCAAAAATTTGTTGTACTTTTAGAAAGTCGTCTAGATATTAATTTAGTAAGATTAAAATTAGCAAAAACAATTTTTCAAGCAAAACAATTAATTAATCATAAAAAAATTAAAATTAATGATAAAATAAAGGTAAAGAGAACCCTAACACAAAATGTCTGGTACAAGAAGTGCTTCAGAGTACAAAGCAAGCTGCTCGCTATGTGTTTGAACAAGAAAGTGCTTGGAATAAGATGAGGCAAATATGCAAGGAAGGTGACATATCATGTTTTGCCACGACTATGACTGACGATTCTTCACGGACATTTCTGAATTGGGGTTAAGAAGTATGTGTGTGCGTGACTTTTGCTCGCTTACGCTGAAGTTACGCAAGGGGCGATTGTGGTGAAGTGGAATCTTTATTTACAAAATATAGAAGATGATCTGTGGTAGTTATCAGTTCACGGTATAATTTTTACTATGCCAAAACTCTACATGCTAGCACAATGTTGCCTTGACTTGATGTGGTGTCTGCAAACATTGAACATCAACAGCAAAAATTGTGTTCTACCTTCATCTTATGAACAATGCGAACGATGCGTCCGTCTCTAAGTA
>JAPDHQ010006540.1:0-19741 GCA_026184515.1 Peronosclerospora sorghi | reverse complement strand
TGTGAACAGTTTCCGCAGCCAAAAGTGCAGGACCTTTTGTTGACTTAATTGCCAGGATTGGATTTGCCTTAGTGCATGTAAGCTGTGTCCGTGTCTTGATTTTCTTAGTTGATGTTACTCAAAAGAGCATAGCATTTTGACTAAAACACTTGCACCGTCGGATGTGTTAGGGCTACCACGACATGGTTGAAACAGGTATTCACGTGATGGATGCACACAATGATCTTTGATGTTAATGTTCAGTGTTGAAAAGACAAGAAGGTTGTAATTGATACTTTCTTTGATGAGCACATGAGATGGCTGTAGACATATGCTTGAGGAAATCGCCAGCGTAAAAAGCAACATTGTGCTAGTATTTAAAGTCTTGGTATGAACAAATATACCATAAAGTAATATCTGTTGCAGATCACATCCTACATATTGTAAATATAGATCTACTTCACCACAATCTCCCCTTGCGTAACTTCAGCGCATGCGAGCAAAAGGCACGCGCACACATAGTTCTTAGTAATCATACTTCAGATATTTACGTGCCTGCCTCATTCTCATCCATAGGTGTCGTGAAAACTGGAACCTCATTTTCCTTGCATATGTTGATCACCCTTTCCAGGTACTCTCGCATTCAAAAACATAACGCGACGCAACTATGAAGAGGTAATCACGGGCTCTGCTAAGTGTCACTAATGATCTTGATGGATATCCGTCAAGGAATCCCAGCGTGTGTGATCGAACCATAGATACAATAACGATATTTGCTTCACTAACCTGACTAGAGTCGGTCGTAGCCACCTCAATATCTAGATATTCGTCATACATATAACCCATGTACTTTAATTATAGCCGTATAGCCTTGACTTGATTTTGATATGGCGAAATAAATAATTAAAAATGATTTCCTCACAGCTATTCTTGTTCTTCGCATCTCGCTTTCCAGAATACCTTATATCTTCCCCAATAAGTATATGACCATTTCTAGCTCAATAATATTAGTATGCCTGAACTCTTGACGTTCCATCTCTCTCACCCACTCTTCGCAACTAATCCAAATAACTCGGTCACTCTTGAGACTTCGCTTTCCAGAAAGATTGAGATCAACTGGTTTACTCCAATCAACCACGTCCAGGCTATTGAAACGCATACCACTTAAATAATCCTTCGATATGGCTGCTCTATCTCGGATTGTATACGGGTAAAATACTTGTAACAATCTCGTGATTTTAGGATGACCTCTAAATTATGCATTCATAGTGACTCCGGGGAACACTGGTAATAACTGATGAGTAGCGCGAAAATGTTCTATAGAATGCAACAACCCCCAGGTGATTTTATGACGAGGGGCTCCACTGTGAAACCGGTGTCTTAACTTTTCACTTATGGGAGAGTACGCAAAAAGCTGATAGGGATCACCTACAGATACCAGAACTTCAACTTTTGGACTGATAGCTTGTAATTACGCTACCTCTGCCGTTCGAGCTCCTTCATCATTAATTATTACATTGTAAGATACCGTGTAGTAGTCTGGTCGCCCTAATTGGGCCAAGGTAGAAATAGTTACATGTGCTTGATCCAATGTCTTAACCTCCTTCATTCTCAATCTTGCAGAAATATCTTTGCGAATCACACTGCCTTCCAATGAACGTCTCTCTCGTTGTAATATTTCTGAAAGAAACCTCCGTCGGTAATGTTCAGCTTCTGGTAATGCCATCGTACCCTTTGTCTCGCCCAACCGTACTATATCGTGATCCGGTATCGCCTTGGAATCCATCAACCTTTTAAGATATTCATCAATGTCTGCATTAGTTTCTGAGACGATAGCAATGCGACCCCGTGGAAACACCGCTAATAGCGTTATCACAATCGCAGTAATTGTAGATGTTTTTCCACATCCGTAAGGACCACGAGCTAGAACAATTCCTTTTATCTCCGCAGCTTCTCGTACTACTTTCAATTGGTCCCTATCTAGCGTACGTTGAAATGCCTTATACACATGCGTCTGTTCCATCTCCGCCATCACTGATGCGGACCTCAGCGACTCAATAGTCTGTATTTTGGTCATTAATTGTAGTAATGGAGATGACGGGTCTCTAGTCAATTTATCTATTCTGCTGAATCTTCTGACATAATTCATGATATTGACCACGGGTAACCATCGCAGTTTGTAGATGTTCCTACGTATATCCCCCACACTAGCGGTGGCTATAATTATGTATCGGAACTTAACGGAGCATACTATTCCCCAGTCTAGAAAACTCAATTCGTGATATCGCACGACGCAAAGTCTTCCATAATCCCATCTCCTTAGGCTGACTTGATCCATATTTATACACTCAGTTCTAAAATCTCCAGTTACTTGTAAATATAACACCCCTCTCATTAACGGCATGAAATGATCGGGACCTTGATCATTGTCGTATGTTTTCCATCTTTTAGCTAAACATTTCCCCACTCCATAAGATGTCACATGAAAATCCATTGTTGACGTAACATCCTTTGGGTCCCATTCATACTTGTACTGAATCGTATCGGTAACACTATGTGCTTCCAAGTGTGTAATTAAGCACAGAGTGAGGAGATAGTCACTCGCTGACGTGAACTTATCCATATACACCTCCCTCAATTTGAAGTACGACCAATGCCTGCAAGTTCGTGATAGTTAAACTGTGGTATTGTGACATTATACAATATACAGCACAATTCATCTTTACATGGTCCATAACCTCCACCCCAACATTCCCGAAGGAAAACTGCCAGAGACTCCGAATCTCTAAGTAATAGCGTGACCACGAATAATACATTTCTTGCATCTTCTGGATTGATGGCTCTGAGTTGTTGTTTTCCACCAAGTTCTCTATGGAAGTCCAAAGACTTTGCCACACTAATAATAGTTCCTGGATCAATAGTGACGTTATCAACTTCTTGAAATCACTCCCTTTCAACATCTTTCATGCGTAATATATCCTGCCTTGCGGTTGACCCTGGTTGACACTTACTTTTCCACAATAAGTGTGGTTGATCTATTGGAACCAAAATATTACTGAATGTGTATTTCCGATACTCATCTGCCCTCTGAGTCACTGTTTGAGTTATTTCTGTATCGACATCATTCATTGGGGTGAGGTGACTCAAGACTTCTCCGTATGATTTTTCATTTTCAATATCTCCAGCTGTAGATACATCAAAAACCTCCGTGGTACCTTCATCCTTCTCTCCACTTTTCCAGATTCTATATTACCGTGCGTCTCATCTTCTTCCAAGACCAAGTCCATTTCATCCCTATTACTTGCACTGGACTCTGAATCCTCTGTCGACTCGGCCAGATCAATCACTAGTGGAGAAGCTGGCTTCTTTTCCTCCTCACATTCTATAGTGTGCCCAGATTTATCACCATCTTATGGAGCTTCTATTGTCTGTCCACTCCTAGGATCCATTTCTTGGGCCTCCATAGTGGAATGCTCCCTATCTGCGTCGGTTACGTTCTCATTCGCTATTGGAGATCGTTCTGTTGGCTGTGGGATGTAGTCGACTGACTGTTTCTGCTTGTCCTTCTCCTCTAATCCCATTCTCTGACTCTCTGGCACTACTCGATCAACAATTACTGAAAGGGCTGGGTTCTTCTATTCCTCATGCTCTACAGTGCATTTGGATCCCTCATCGTCTAACGGATCTTGTATCATGTGTCCACTCATAACATCAGATTCTTGATTCACCACGTTATCATCCCTTATGCCCATGGCATCCAATTGGTTTGACTTGTCTTCTTCTTCGGACTTCAATCTAGTGTGCCCATATTTATCACCATCTAATGGAGCTTCTATTGCCTGTCCACTCCTAGAATCCATTTCCTGGGCCTCCATTAGAAATGCCCCCTATCTGCATCGGCTACGTTCTCATCCTCATTTGCTATTGGAGATCGTTCTGTTGGATGTGGGATGTCTTCGACTGAATGTTTCTGAGTGTCCTTCTCCTCTAATCCCATTCTCCGACTCTCTGGCACTACTCGGTCAACAATTACTGAAAGGGCTGGGTTATTCTCTTCCTCATGCTATACAGTGCATTTGTATCCCTCATCGTCTAATGGGTCTTCTATCATGTGTCAACTCATAACATCATATTCTTGATTCACCACGTTATCATCCCTTATACCCATGACATCTAATTGGTTTGACTTGTCTTCTTCTTCGGACTCCAATCGCTGGATTTCAGACATTTTTTGATTGATATAACCTTGGTTCTCTTCGTCTCCCCAAATACTTCCTTGATCTGATGTAGATATTGACTGTGTGAGCGAGTGGTTGCTATAACACAACTTATTCTTCAATCCAAGGAGCCTATGACTAATTCCACTTTCTGTCCTTGGCATTAGCTTATTCCATCCATGTCTGTGACGTCACCCAACCTTTTTGCAATAGCTTTCATATCCACAGCTCCATGTCTTATCGCTTCTATCAATATGTCATCTTCTCGTTTCATCCATTTTCTGCAGCGTCCTTTGGTTATGCGTTGGTTTTTTTCTCGGTTCGGTGGTGTCTGAGTTTTACCTTTCCTAGACCGATAAAACATCTGTATCATCTTTCGTACGGCTGCTATAGTACGTATCTTCTTCGATTGCGGGAATTTTATTGGATACCTCTCAACCACTTCTGTGGCGGTAGGCTCCTGGTCTATCATGCTTGTTAACCACTCTATTTCATCCTTGTCCCATTCATCACCCCAGCGCATGATATATATGATTTCTATAATCAACAGTGTCACGCCAGGGGATGGATCGTGAGGACTAAAAAAGGGGTCATGTGCAAGTTAGAGAGAATGGGAGTCAAGCGCAAGAGGGGTGTTTGTACTTTTGCTGGCCTGTTGTATCTTCAATAATTCTTTCTCTTCCTCCTTAGTCCATGATGAGTTAGACCTGGGTACTGATGCTGCTGTAGTTTCTGAGGCATTCGGATCTGGGGCTGTATTCTCACTGAATGAAACACCTTCCTCGTTTCCCTTTGCTTCATCATCTTCTCGTCCTATCGCTCTCAAACTAAAAAGGTATTCTACCATATCCGTACTGTCCATTTGAAGTTCCCGCTGAAGTCGTAATCAGTCACCAACGTTGCCTTCTTCTCTCAGTGAAATACCTTCACGTTACTCAGTTTGGATGGGATGTACACTTCAGGTAAATGCTTCACTAACTGCTTCTGATTGGCGGAAAATCCATTTATCTCCACATTCGAGGTGGCCGTCGCGAGGTGGCCGTCGCAGGTAGTCTCTGATTGGCTAAAAAATATCCATTTATATCGCCACATTCATACCAATCATTAGTCAATCCGTCGCGAGATGGCCGTCGCGAGGTGGCCGTCGCAGGTCGCCTCTGATTGGCCGAAAATATCTTTTGATATCTCCACATTCATACCAATCATAAGTCAATCCGTCGTGAGGTGGCCGTCGCGAGGTGGCCGTAGCAGGTCGCCTCTGATTGGCTGAAAATATCTTTTTTCTCAAAATGTCAACATCACATGCAAATTCCCAGCCTGTCATATTCATTCTTCTCAGGTAGTTCGTGCGTTCTCTTGACTTCTAAATGAACTTCTGGCTTCCGGACCAATCATAGTATATAATCCCATTCCATATACATCCTAAGGTCCCAGTGAGTTAACTGCAGCCTTTTCCTTTCTTCATATATATTGTCCTTCTCATGCAACAGGTAGCTCACTCACTGGGCTCGCCAACCTGGTGAATCCACTTATACTGTCCGGGTCTACTCTTTCAGGTCATACGTTCTGTCTTGCTCTCATCTTATCAAATCCCAACTAACTGAATTACAACGCAATTTCTTCTGCATCCCTCTGATCACTATATAGGTGTTTCCCCTCAATCATCCAACTTAATACCCCTCTTATAAGGTTATCAGCGACATCCAGGTTTGTCGCCTCATGGCTTATTTTTGCTTAATAACATCCCGTGACTCTGCATAAATTTTGTATCCGCTAGACCCGTTAGGTCCTGTTGGTTATCTCTCGTACAGTCGTCCTCGACGCTCTTATTTTCTTCATTTTATGTTACAATGACGTACAGGTTTCACACCTTTAGTACCCTGAAAGGTTTCTCTTTGTAGGATCTTTGTTGTTGCCGCACAGGTTTCACACCTTTAATACCCTGATAGGTTTCTCTTCGTACGATCTCACTCTTGTTATATATTTTCCGTGGTTGGTTGACACTAGATGTTCAGGTTTCACACCTTTAATAATATCCTGACAGGTTTCTCTTTATACGATTTTGTTGTCACCGTATAGGTTTCACACCTTTCGTACCCTGATAGTCTTCTCTTCGCACAATCTTGTTCTTGTTGTCTTTCCTCCATATATGATTGATAATAGATGTACAGGACTCACACCTTTTAATACCTTAGCAGTTTCTCTTCGTATCATCTTGTTGCTGCCGTACAGGTTTCACACCTTTGGGACCTTAATAGGTTTCTCTTCGTACGATCTCCATCTTATACGGATTCCACATCTTATTCTTAATTCACCAATCACTTCTAGACTTGATTTCAGTACCATTCGTCAACTTAAACACGCTGCGCCAATGAACGCTAGCTTGCAACTTAATTACTCCACATGTTCAAACAAATTCCAGTTCTCGTGTAAACATGTATCTTTGTTTTTATTTTGTTTGCTTTTTTTCTATGCCCCCAATGCAACCAACGTGGGTCCGCATTCTACTTATCACAACCAACACGGGTCCGTGATAGGGATGTACTACATCTTCTGGGGCCTTATCTTTCTTTTTTTCTCTGTCTTGTTCTCTTGTTATTTCTTGAATACCTAGACGCTTTCGTCTCTTGTTTTTTTTATTTCATGAGGAGTCTACAGTTCAACCTCAGTAGTGTCCTCTTCTGCTGTCTGAGCTGCATAATGCCGATTCTCCCAATCTCGTTGAGCATCAAACCTATACAATAAAACAGTGCATGAAAGATTGTCTTCTGGCTCCCAAGTGATCTCATCGGTATCCTTCCACTTGACATAATACTCCTTTGTTCGACGTCCATTCCTGGTTCGCTGCTTGGCCCGACAGTCCACAATTCGTTCCACTTCCTACTATTCATCTTGACCAGGTTCATACCATGAATCCTCAGGGAGTAACGCCTCATCTAATTCAAATGTATCTTCAACCTGAAGTCTTTCCTGAGGTCGTCTCACCTTATTAATATATGGCTTCAGTCTGGCAATGTGTACAAGCAGGAATATCCGACTCTCCTTAGTCGGTATCACCAGCCGATACACCATGCCATTAATCCGTTTATCAACCACATATGGTCCATGCCATAAATGTGCCAAATTCCTGACCAACCCCGGCTTGACCAAATCATGATACAACCAAACTAATTCACCCGGTCGATAAGCCGTTTTGGTAGTTGACCATACTTTAGATGCTACGGCGTCGTTATGACGTTGGGATCTTTCTTTCATCACTTTTTCCTGGATGATAGCATCTTGTGCTTGCGCTCTCATGTGCTTCTCAGTCTCAGTCAACCTCCACTCCAATGCTTCCTTTTCTACGAGTAATGTGTCCTTGGGCGGTATCATGGCTTCCAAAGGGGTTCTGGACTCCCAACCATGTACCAAATAAAAGGGAGTCTGATGATGCTGAAGATCCACTGAAGTATTCAATGCAAACTCTAAGAGGGCCACGTATTCATCCCAATCTATCTGTTCCGGATCTGTGATGTAACACTTGATTGCCTTGACCACTGTTTGCACCGATCTTTCTTGTTTCCTATTGGCTTGCGGTCGGTATGCTAACGTTGGTCTATGCTTCTGCTTCAGCATACGATTGAATCTCCTGAAAACCGAAATCATGAATCTAGGATCTCTATCATGTCTTAACATTTCTTGGGATCCAAATCTCTTATACACCCCCACCATATACGCTTATGCTACATCTTGTGCAGTGGTGGTTCCCATTGGGATTAGGATCACATACCCAGAAACAGACATATAAACCACAACAACGCTTCATGCCCCATTGCAGTCTGTGGTAATAACAATGCGAAATCCATCGCTAAAATCTGAAATGGTCTTGATGCTACAATATTTCCACCAGTACGCCTCTGGTATCTTGGCCTACCTTTTTCGGTGGCGCAATCTTCACACGCTGCAACATAGTTTTCGATATGAGCATACATCCCTCGCCAATAGTATTTGGGTCTTAACCGAGCATAAACCTTTCCGACTCCTTGATGTGCCCCACTTACTATTTCCACATGATACGCATGCAATATATCCTCTTGTAATATGGTCGGTACCACCAATATCCACACATATTATTTGCTTTTATCTTGAGCTTTCGAGACATAGTACAGGACAACCTTATTATCCAACACGTAAGTGAACGCATGTCTCGCTATCTTTTTTCATTCACTAGCGGAAATCATCTTATCATAATCTCCTCGTGGGTACGCCATGACTTTACTACACCACTCATCCTGTATCTGGGCAGCTCCCAGTCGTTCAATTCGAATAACCGGTTCATTTTCATATGGGTAGTTGTATCCTTTATCTTGAAGTTATTGAGATCTAATCAACTCATTGTTCACTGAGTGTGGGTTACCAGTAGAGTCCGCCCCTTGTCCAACAGTAACATTCTCTTGAGGTTGGTGTTGCTCATTACGTGGCCTTGTCATAGTTCGAGTGAGCAAAAATACTTGTGGTGACACATAATCGACATCCTCCCATATATCTTTCTGCTCTGTACAACCTGAGTCCCATCTGCATTGGTATACAACAAGTCTGGCAGACGCTTCAGCAGCTGCAGATCAGCTTTTCTCTCTTCATTGATAATTTTCCCTGACTTTTGTTCTTTCATAGCACATTGATTCAAAAAATCAGCCGCTTGGTTATACTTGCGAGCCACGTGTATCAGACTAATTGCTTGGAATTTCTCTACCAGCGAGCGCACTTGGCCCAACCAAACCAATATTGATGCGTTATTGCATCGTATATCTCCATTTACTTGTCCAATAACCAATCTAGAGTCTCCACATACAATTGCTTTCGTTACATTATGGTCGTGCGCGAGTTGTAGCACATGGATTAGTCCATGATATTCACTCTCATTCACAGTAAGGTTATCTTGAATCCCATATTCTGCTGCCACTACATCCCAAGTCGGTAACTCCCACACTATCATGCCAAATGCTCCTTTCGGGTCATTCTTAAGACGCACTGCACCATCAAACGATAAAACATATCCAGTGCTATGACGTTGTAGACTAGGAATTGGCTTAATGATCGACACATCTTTCAACGATTTTAACGGATCAATGTCTTCTAGCAATTCATTCATCTTTTCTGCGGGCACAATGGACGTGTCTAATAAAGCAGGTAATCCTACAGCTTCATGATTCGTACGTATGATTTACAATGACCACGGAGACAACATTACTGCCCATTGGATTCCTCTTCCTGTCAAACTTTTCGATGTGAACAGCCATCGCATTGTAGAATATGTTTCATAAACCGTTATATGCTGTCCAAACAAAATGTTACTGACATTATGTAACGTTTTCAGCAACGCTAGCACCTCTTGTTCCGACCCTGTATATCTCGTTTCAGCATCTTTAAAAACCAAATGCGTGCTATTATTTTTTTACGCATGTTAAGGCTTCGAACCATAGTATTAATGTCAAATTATTTCGTATATTATTGTTGTAATGACTGATCAACCAGCCAAAACCAGTTAAACCCATATAGGCCGG
Source organism: Peronosclerospora sorghi (assembly GCA_026184515.1). Classification (NCBI taxonomy): domain Eukaryota; phylum Oomycota; class Peronosporomycetes; order Peronosporales; family Peronosporaceae; genus Peronosclerospora; species Peronosclerospora sorghi. The sequence goes on along the minus strand of JAPDHQ010006540.1, from coordinate 10,002 downwards.
GCTTTTTATGTGTTTAGGAAACGTCGCTACTCTATTGAGATACAGAATTTATTTAGTTTAATAATGTTTTTTTATGAGTAATCTGACATATTGATTGTTGTTGAATTTGCTAACGTAACGCACTGGGTGCAGAATTCCATCATACTCTTGACATACTGTTGCTTCGAACGCCCATGGATTGGTATATAGTACTATACTCAATGGTTTTGATCGCTCGATATGTCGTAACAAAGGTGCATTTACCAGACGGTCCTTAAGCAACGAAAAGGAACTTTCAGCATGCTTCAGTTGGGTACTATCCTTCAACTGTAGTTCGGTTAACTCATACAGATATGCAGCTAGGGTTGCAAAATTATCAATAAACCGTAGATAGTATATCAAACTTCTACTGAATCTTTGAACTCATTTTAATGTTCTTGGGAACGCCATTTTGACAATTGATTCCAAATTGCGTGGGGATACTTTAACTCCTTCTGCAGATACTATGGCTTAAAAACTCCACACTGTGTTTGCCAAACGTACTCTTCGGTAAAATTATAGTGATCCGCCAATATTTAAATGATTCCAGGAGATTCTTAAGCACGATGCACAATGTATCCCAACCGCTTGCGCCAAAGGTAATATCATCAATATACGATCGCCTCCCAATAATAGATTGTTCGTCAGTCATCACTACTTGGCTGTTATGAAAGACGTCTTGCATGATGGACACGTCTGTTTCCAACACATGTGCTTCTTCACTGTCATTATCCATGTCTTACTTGCCGCCTAGGAGTTTACATTTTATCCCCATCTGTTGTGACCGCCGTACCATTTTCCACAAAGCGTTATCCACTATATGCTGATATATTTGAGGAGCGTTCTTAAGCCCTTGAGGCATCCGAAGCCATTCGAAATGTCCTAAGGGGAAAATGAATGCTGTTATCAACCGATCTCTTGGTCATCGGTATAGCCCAATACCCACTCGCATTATCAATTGAACACAACCATTTTACTTCCTCAAAATTGTCCAGTAAATCATCAATTAACGGCATAGCATACACCATCAATATCGTTATCTCATTCACCGACCGATAATCAATACACATCCGTATGTCGGTTTTGTTCTTTTTTAACACTATGACGATCGGTGATGCCCAAGCAGATTCCGAATACCGAATTAGTCCTGCCTGTAATAGACCTCGTATCAATTCATACAACTTAGGTAACAGTGTAGGAGGTACTCTTAGTGCTCTTTGTGCAATAGGTGCATTGTCACCAACATCCACGTCACAAAATACACCTTTAGCTGGAGGTGGTAGCGCATTACCAGAACTTATAAAACCATCGGCATACTCAGACAACAAGGCACGTAGATTATCTTCTTTTTCTTTAGTAGTAACTCCTGATTCTCCTATGTCTGCAGTAGTCATATCTGGTGGTTCGATTGGACTTTTACCTACTTCTGGAATGAGCGCTAGCTGTTCCTCCATAGCTTCAGCCGACATCTCAACTCCTTCATGCAAGTACACCTCTCTTTCCAATTTTGTCCGATCCACCTTCATTGGATTTATTGCATCCATTACATACACAGCAGGAGGTTTATCCCCAACAGTTATCACTGCGTGCACGTTAGTCCAATTTATCGGCATGCTAGCGATCTCCATCACTTGTATGTGCACTTGTAGGTATTCTTCTGACGTTAGATCTGCTTGTGTCATTAGCGGCAATGGTTCTTCTCTGGGAATCTGACAACTTCGGTCTTTCATGTTCAAAATTACACCCGCCTTGACCAAAAAATCTGTACCCAGTATAACTAGCGCATGTGTATCAATACTAGCGACCCACATATTACAGGTGAAAACCACTGATGAGCCTATGCGAACCTTGACTGTAGCCACACCTATTGCTCCAATATTACTGTCTGTCACGCCACAAAAGCTAGTTGGGGTATTAAACATCCGAACCGCTACTTGTAGCTTCCGTGCCACATTGGTATGTAAAACGGATATGTTGCGCCTGAATCCAACATCAATGGTAATTCCAGATCATCAATAGCCCCATGTGGTGAAGTGGCTGAAGTTTATGGTGAAGTGTATACGGAAAGTATACATAAAGAGTATACGGTGTCGTAGTCGGCCATGAAGTGAGTTTTCGGTATTGAAGCTAGTGCTGAAGTAACCAAGAAGTAACAGGGTGAACAGATACTGGAGGTAGATATAATATTTCTTAATACTTTTAATATAATCAAATTTACCCCCTTACGAGCAGTCGTCTTACCAACCAAAGAAACCCTTTCAAACTTATACAAAAACTAAGTACAACCCGAGGAAACCTTTAAGTGAACGCGTGTTACAGCGTGATAAAGATCCTCTGCGGTTACCTAAGTTAAGGGGCATCCTGAGTGTTACCAGGAAGTGTCCATTTTCAGTAACTTTGTATTGAGTTTCGGACGTAAGTATCAAGAGCCTGGGAAGTTTGAGCAAGAGAGGTGTATTGTATCGCTTCCTTGTGTTGTTTTTGAGGGGAAACCTTGAAAATTTAAGTTCCTTCACGACAACTGGTGCCGCGACCCGGGACTTCACGTCGAATTAATATAATTTCACATACAAAATGGCTTTAGTGTCTACCGAGGGAGAGAAAGAGCTGGTTTTTAAGTTACAGCGCTCTCAGGAAGACCGTGAGATAACATACACTTTCTCTGAGGCCTGTGAAAGGATGACACGATACCAACGGCATGTACTGAAGCTACCTGGGGATTCACATAGTTGGTTTTCATTATATGAGATTCGCAAGGTGGCAAGAGCTGCCCCTAATTTTAGAGTCAGTGAAGATCTTACTTCTTTTGGGGGATTAAAAGAATCAATTGAAGATATTGAAAAGCTGCTTCGAAATTGTGGCTATGCGTTTGTGCGACCAGAAGAATTCTATAATGCATGTGACTTTAATCTGTATCGTACCGCAAAAGATATTGGTCTGATGGTGTCACTATTATTAGCGGAAAACCAGTGGGAAACATCCTTGATGTTTTATCGGAAAGAGGCTACGGATGTCAGTCCAAATTATTACATTGTGGCAGAAACCACGCATACACCGGTAAAAGAGTCTAAACAACCGGGCATGCAGGAAATGTGTAATGACGATGAGTTGGAGGACACTGTGGATTGGAGATCAAAAACTGAACGTCAAGTAAGGAAGAAGTTGGAATTTTCCTCGGATGCAGATGAGATCATGTCACCGCCACGACCAACGTCGAAAAAAACAGGACCCAGTGGTGGCAAATTTACTCCAGTTGACGCAAGATGGGCATTTAAGTTTGGAGGAGTTGACGAAAATTACCGCATCTCTGTCCGCTAGTCGCACGCCAGATACTACGAGAGGAGCGACTAATGAGACACAACGAAAATCGGCAGCTCCGGATAGAGCATACCCCTACCCACCAAAACCATCAAGATATGGCATGTCGAGTGGAAGACATAATATGTGGGCATCATCTGGTCAGCCTGTCACAGCCATTATCCGGAATACAGAAATCAAGGCATTCGACGGTAATAGACAAGACGCGGGAAGTGCAAGGGCATGTATAACAAGATTTCTCCATCTGGCAAACATTTCACGTTGGGATGACGATCAACGGCTAGGGATGTTTGTGGATAGATTGACGAATACGGCGTCTTGGTGGTTTGAGCAGTTAGCGGATACGGTGAAGTATGATTGGGATACAGCGATAGACTTGTTTCAACGGAAGTTTTGCGTGGATAAAGTCTCGCCTCGGGTTATGTATTCCAAATTGACACAGAAACACGACGAGCTAGCGACTACATACATATACTGGCTAAATGCCGCGGCATTACGAGCTGGAATGGATTTCCGAGATGCTTATAACCCTTCATTGTTGGAAGAGCACATCCAGCAATTTTTCGACACCATTCATGATCGCGTCATACAAATGCAATATCAGCATATGACATTCAATACAATAGAGGAACTGGAAAGGGTGCTAACAAAGCATGAGGCACGTGTGACAAGGCCTGGAAAGAAAGTGACTACACGCAAGGGTGCTGAAGTGGTATATGAAGATGTGCAACCCAGCGTACATGTGATGGGCGGAGAAGTACAGACTATGCAGCGGTCACGCTCTAATTATGAAGACAGAGGTGCACGAACGAGTGCGCCTAATAATAATAATGGGGGCGTGGTGATTGAACATTGCAATCGAAGAGGACATGAAAAAGACAAATGTTGGAAGTTGCAGACGTGTGAGCACTGTAAATCAGTCGGCCATGATGTGAAATATTGTCGGAAGTTCATAGAAGAGATGGCTGAAATGAGGAGCAAGTTGAAGTCCGGAGAACTATCCAAGAGCGAAGTGGCTGCACAGTTAAACGCCTAACCCCACAGTGCGTTGCGACCACTGTCGAGAGAAAAGGGGGGGGGGCAATGTCGAGCAATGTGAAAGCGACACCGCGTTAACCCTTAGGTGTAGATGAGAACAAGAAAAAAGATACATTTTGCATGGATAGATCACTCACTGTGGACGAGGATCAAGAAAAGAAGAAAATACAAGAAAAACCGAAAAACAAGTTGCATTTGAAGATAAAGAAGAAAAAGAACAAGATACGTCGGAGAAAAATGAGACGGCAGATGTCTCAGCGTATGTCACGTTGGTGGATAAAATAGAAGGAGAACGAGAAGGATGGCAACAGTTGCTCAAGTCCACGCAACCTGCAACACAGGTGTATGTGAAGGGAACAATCGATGATTTGGAGTTACCGTTGATGTTGGATTCTGGTGCAAACATATCAGTATTACATATCAATGTGGTGAAGATGTTACATATAGCAGTCCGGATGTTTGATACCCCGACAAGTTTTTGTGGCGTAACAGAAAGTACCATTGGCGCAATTGTTGTGGCCACTGTAAAGGTTCGGATGGTCCCATCGGTTATTTTTAACTGTGAGATGTGGATAGCAAACATTGAATCGCAGACCTTAGCAATACTTGAAACTGACTTCTTGGTGAAAGCGGGGGTTATCCTGAATATGAAAGACCAGAGTTTTCAGATTCCCAACGAAAATCCGCTACCGTTACTGACCCAAGAAGATCGACTCTCGAAAGATTATATACAAGTATATGAGCGAGTTATGGAAAGTTCTGGTATGATGATTAATTGGACTAGTGTACATGCGGTGCAGACGGACGGAGATAACCCTCCCTCTGTATATGTGATGGATGCTATATACCCATTGAAGGTAGATCAGACCAAATTGGAAGGGGAGGTTTATCTGCATAAAGGGGTGGAAATGTCGGCTGAATCCATGAAAGAACAGTTGGCGCTTATACCTGAAGTGGATCAGGGGCCGATAACACCACCTGATATGGCTCAAGCGGATGTAGGAGAGCCAGGAATCACCACCAGGGAACAAGAAGATCAGTTACGAGCATTATTGTATGAATATGCCTATGGATTCATAAGTTCTGGTAATGCGTTACATCCACCAGCTAAAGGCGTGGTATGTGATGTGGATGTTGGAGACAATTCGCCTATAGCTCAGAAAGCGCGCAAAGTACCAGCGCATCTCCTACCAAAGTTGTACGAGTTGATACGAGGCCTGTTGCAAGCAGGATTAATTAAGTATTCGGAGTCAGCTTGGGCCTCACCAATCGTGATCGTTTTAAAGAAAAATAAAACAGACATACGATTGTGCATTGATTATATAGCTGTGAATCAAAAGACGAGACTGATGGTGTATGCCATGCCTTTGATAGATGATTTGCTAGATAACTTTGAAGGAGTTAAATGGCTATGTTCGATGGATAATGCGAGTGGGTATCGGGCTATACCTATGACAAAAAAGGCTCGGTTAATTACCGCTTTCATTTGCCCGCTAGGACACTTTGAATGGCTTCGAATGCCACAAGGATTAAAGAATGCGCCGCAAATATATCAACGTATAGTGGGCAATGCCTTGTGGACAATGGTCCGACGCTCACAACAGATGGGGTTGATGTGAAAGATCACGAACGATGATACCACTATGGATATCGATGATGATGTCACATATGTTTTGGAGACAGACGTACCCCTGTCACAAGATGTATTTCATAATGGTCAAGTGGTGGAAATGAGGAGCGACCTATCATTGGGAGGCGCTCATACATTGATGACATTACGTTCGGGGCAAGTAATTGGGATACACTGTGTTTAATGCTTAGGAACCTTTTGGAGTCGTTCAAGTATTGGAGAATCACTATAAGCTTACCCAAGAGTGCTTTTGGGAAGCACAGTGTGGAGTTTCTGAGTCATCGCATATCTGCAAAAGGAATCGAAGCGTCCCCGCGAAATTTAGAGTCAATTATCAAGATGGCATTTCCACGGACATTAAAGGAAGTTCATAGATTCACTGGCAGTTTGATTTATTATCTTAGGTTTATCGACAATTTCGCTACGTTAGCGGCATAACTATATGAATTGACAGACCTGCAGTTAATGGATGGAATTCAACTGGAACACGATGAGAAGTCTTTTGAATTGTTGAAGGATCGGCTTGTGCACGCATCGTTGCTACGACATATCGAGCGTGCGAAACCATTAAGTGTAATTATATACACTAATACGTGGGCATTTGGGGCAACAGTATGTCAAGAGCACGATGGGATCTTGCACCCAGTAAGATACGTCAGTAAATTGTTCAAAGATGCGGAGACGCAATATACAGGATCTGAACAGGAGTTGCTAGCTTTGCTGAAGACGTTACATGACGCTAGTCATATTTTATTCGGACAGCACATAACAGTATACGCAAGGTATTCCACGATGCGATGGCTATTCACGTCTAAAAGCTTAACTGGGAGAGGAGTACAATGGGCGGTGATGTTATCCCAATGGTCGTTAGAGATTATTAGAATGGACCATGAAGGTGTTGGCCTTCCCGCGTTATTGGCCACATCGATTGTGCCTGTGGAGAAAATGAATGAAGTATTAGAAGACATTGCTTCACTGAAGACACTGAAGGATACGCCTATTATTAGACCAATTCCAGGATTGCGTCGCCAAAGTACTGGATATGTCCTGTCTTTTGATGGTGCGGTACGGATGAAAAATAATCCCAAAGGCGCGTTTGGCATGATAGTATGGGAGTTACCCACCTGGGAGGTGATAGCGGCGGAATACGGAATTCAAGATAACCTCACTGTGAATGACAGTGAATATCATGAGTTGATCGGAGTATTGCAGCTTGCGCAAGCACATCATATAAACAATGCAATAGTATGTGGAGACTCGAGGTTGGTGATTGGACAAGTCAATGGAGATTTACGCTGTAACCATGCTTCGATACTGGTCTGGCTAAATAGAGTGCACACGCTGGTCGAAACTTTTGAGGCGATTAGTCTAGTGCATGTGGCTCGCAAGTATAACCAAGCGGCAGATTTCCTCACGCAGTGCGCAATGAAAGAACAAAGAGCAGGGGAATTTACAAGTGATCAACAAATGATGGACCTAAAATTGTTGAACCGACTACCAGAGTTGTTGTATGCGAATGCAGATGGTCCTCCAGAAAGGGATAAGACTGAGGACACCCCATAGGAGATTACTCAACCGTCTGACAGAAGTAGTGGTAATCCAAGTGATGAGGCGCAAGTGGATACCACGGAAGTCAGTGTATGGGTAGATGGTGGACATCAGTCACCACAAGTATTTGTAATCACTCGCAGCATGGGTAAACTGAGAAAGGACATCGTCAATACCCAGGAAGTGGGACCGTGGAACAAGGGGCGGACATAGAAGAAGAGACTCACTATGCGAAAGACGGTACTGTCGAAGATAAACAAAGCCTAGAAGATGCAGAAGAGAACCCCTATGAAACGGCGCACGCCATTAGACTTGAGCGAATAGCATCGACTCAGAATGATGACGATTGGTGTGAAGAGGTTATAGCGTATCTGAAAGGAGAAGATGACAAAATAAATTCCGCCAGCGAATGGAAAAGGGTGGATCGGCATGCGATAATGTATGTATTGGACAGTAAAATGTTCTATAAAACGTCGCCTGCATATGAAGCAGAACTGAGGACCAAGTGTGGAGATCGGTAGTACCATCTATATTGCAAGAGGATGTGTTACATGCCTACCATGTTGAGATTGGTAGTAAAGCACATCAAGGAGTTGGAAAAGTCTATGCTCGTTTGAGGTCTAATTATTATTGGAGAGGAATGTATGCCCATATCGAAAATTATATCGCAGCATGTGAAGATTGTGCCACGGCTAAAGGAAAGCCGAAATACCAGGGGCGTACTAGTGGCAATATTGTGGCATCAAGACCTTTTCAGATTCTGGCCATGGATTTTGCATTACCTCTACCACAGACCACTATGGGTCATGAAGCTTTATTGTGCTTTATCTGTTTGTTTTCTGGATATGTGATCCTTATCCCAATGAGCATCCCTACAGCCCAGGATGTGGCAGAAGCGTACATGGTGGGTGTCTACAAGAGATTTGGAGCGCAATAAATGCTGAGACATGACCGAGACCCAAGGTTTATGAGTTAGGTATTTAGGAGGTTTAATCGGATGCTGAAGCAGAAACAGAGACCTACATTGGCATATCGGCCACAAGCCAACGGCAAACAGGAGAGATTGGTGCAGACAGTGATTAAGGCAATAAAATGCTATATAACGGATCCAGAACAGAGAGATTGGGATGAATATGTGGCACCATTGGAATTTGCTTTAAACACTTCAGTGAATTTACAGCACTATCAAACTCCATTCTATCTGGTACATGGATGGGAACCCTGAACCACGATGGAGGCGATGGTACCGCCAAAGGATCAGTCTGTCACGGAACAAGATGCATTAGATTGGAGATTAGCTGTAAATAAAAGGCACATGGAGGCTCAAGCGCAGGCAGCCATTATTCCGGAACAAGTTAGTAAAGAAAGATCCCAACATCATAACGAGAAAGTCGAGTCAAAGCTATGGTCGACTACAAAAACCGCTTACCGCCCTGGAGAGTTAGTCTGGCTGTATCACGATTTGGTCAAGCCAGGGTTGGTGAGAAGTTGGCTCACTTGTGGCATGGCCCATACGTGGTGGATCAACGAGTCAATGATATGGTATATCGGTTGGTGATACCAACAACTGAGAGTCGGATATTCCCGTTAGTGCATATTGCTAGGCTGAAGCCTTATATCAGCAAGATGAGACGGCCCCGTGAAAAGATTCAAACCAAGGATGCGTTAGAGTTAGATGAAGCATTACTTCCGGAAGATTCCTGGTATGAACCTGGCAGAGACGATGAATGGGAAGTGGAACGTATCGTGGATTGTCGAGTGAAACAGCGGACAAGAAACGGGCGTCGGGTGAAATAATACCTTGTCAAGTGGAAGGATACCGAGGAGATGACGTGGGACCCGAAGACAACCTTTCTTGTACCATACTCTTGTATGAGTTTGATGCGCAGCGAGCTTGGGAGAATAGGCACTACGTAGCCCAGACGGCAGAAGAGGACATCCCTGAAGAGGAAATGTAGAAGCCTCAACAGAGAAGAAGGGTGAAGATGAAGGACGACGGAAGAGATAAAAAGAAGATAACAAGAAATCGAAGCAAACAAGAAAAAGAAGCCCCAGAAGATGTAGTACATCCCTATCACGGACCCGCGTTGGTTGTGATGAGTAGAATGCGGACCCGAGTTGGTTGTATTAGGGGAAAGTTAGAAGATACAAACACAAGCAAAATATGACAGAAAGGCGCATGTTTGAACATAATTGGAAGATTTTGGAATATGTGGATACATTACGTGATTACCTATGTTGAATGGAGCTATACGGCTAAATAATGAACATAATTTGGATAGTGAGCCCATACGGGCTCAATGACTTGATGATGTGATGTGGAGAGTGCGCGAAGAGATGCCTATACAGGCCCAAGAGGGGAAAAACCTGTGCATCCCACACAAAATACGACAAGATAACAATAAACCAGCGCAAGATCGTACGAAGAGATGCCTCACGAGGTCCTAAGG
>JAPDHQ010006538.1:0-26225 GCA_026184515.1 Peronosclerospora sorghi | reverse complement strand
TATTGGGAGCACAGGGTTAATACGGTCCCCTCTAGCTATTTTTTTTTCGGCCAGGACACGTATCTCCACCGGAAGTCCCACAACGAGAAACAATTCACTTCTTTCACTCACCCCTCAAGCCCCACACGATTGGAACGTGTTCTTCGATTTTGTATTGGCTGGTCGCCATACCGCGTCTAACGATCTGACCCATATTATTGGTTGGGTCAACGCGCCGTTCCGGTCCGCTCCAACTTTCTATTGGCTGGATCTCCACACTGCTGAGCGCAGTCTGCTCCAGATTTGTATTGGTTGGGTCTCCACACCACTTCGCGGTCTGCCCCAAGTTTTCTTCGCATTTAGAGTGACGATTTCCGCTCCATTTGCAGATCGTCTCATTTGGATTATCTCGTTGGTTTTCTTGGTACAAGTACCTCAGAAGTGGTACCATCCATATCGGTACTTATCAAGACCCATACTGCGCGACGGTCAACCGAGTGTGTTACCACCCATAATAATGGGTACAAAAGGTGAGAACTCAGATGCTAAATCGGACCAGGGGTACTGCAGTGCTGATCGGTCACCCGATCGGCACACAGGCGAAGGTTCGCGGGGTACCCCCCCCCCGTAAGTTGGTCCGCTGGGCGCGATGGTGGTTCAATTCCGGACACTTCGGTGTTAGATTTTAAACTGGACCACCACGCTGACCAAAAATGAGGCGCGTCTTTTGAGGCCTAGGAAAAAGTGGCTGCACGTAAGAACGCTGACGTGATGTATGAGGACCCACAACCTAGTGTGTATATTATAGGTGGGGAGGTGCATGCAGTGCAGCGGATGCGACCTGCGTACGAGGATAGAAATGCGCGGTCAAATGTAAATCCCAATACAGACGGTGGTGTGGTTTGCGAAGACTGTAATCGGAAAGGGCATGAAAAAGTAACGGCTGGAAGTTGTTGAAATGTGAGCATTGTGACAAGCTTGGGCATGATGTGAAGTATTACCAAACGTTTTTTGTAGAAATGGCGGAAAGCGCAGTAAACTGAAGTTGGGAGAGATGACTATGGTTCAGGTGGAGGAGCAGTTAAACGCTTAACCCCACAGTGTGTTTCAACCACTGTCAAGCGAAAAGGGGGACACTTTTTTAGTAAAGTGGAAACGACACCGCTGTCACCTTGCATGAATAAGAAGACCAAGAAAAATAATACATGTTGTATGAATGGATCACTCACTCTGGACTAGGACCAAGACGATAAACAATTCAAGAAAAAATGAAAGAACAAGATACTTCCAGTGAAGATAATAAGCAAGGTAAGTTGATAAGCGATGGAACAACAGAGACTTCAGCATATGTCACGCGGGTGGATAAAAATATGGGAGAGCGAGAAGGATGGCAGCAGTCGAATGAAGCAAAGCAGCCTGCAACTCAAGTTTACGTAAATTGAGCCATTGATGATTTGGAGCTGTCATTAATGTTGGACTCTGGTACAAATATATCTGTTTTACATACCAATGTGGCAGCGGAAGTTACAAGTAGCAGTTCGGATGTTCGACACTCCAACTAGCTTTTGTGGTGTGACGGGCACTACCATTGGTGCAATAGGTGTGGCTAGTCAAATTTTGCTTAGGTTCATCAGTGGTGTTCACCTGTTAGATGTGGGTTGCGAATATTGACACACATGCGTTAGCGATACTGGGTACAGATTTTTTGGTCAAAGCGGGTGTGATTCTGAACATGAAGGATCAAAGATGTCAAATTACCAGGGAAAACCCATTACCATTGATGACACGAGAGTATTTGATCTCCGAATATTATCTGAAAGTGCATAAACAAGTGTTTAAGAGTAATGATATGCCGATTGACAAATGTACAAGCAGTAAGGACGGTTGGAGATAAACACCCTGCTGTCTACGTAATGGATGCTATAATCCGATGAAGGTGGATCAAACGAAATTGGTGAGAGAAGTCTACCTGAATGAGGGAATCGAGATGTCAGCTGAAGCTATGGAGGAACAGCTAGCACTCATTCCGGAAGTTGAAAAATGACCAACGGAACCACATGATATGACTACCGCAGATATAGGAGAGCCAGGAATTACCACTAAAGAACAGGAAGACAGTTTATGAGACCTACTGTATGAGTATTCCAACGGTTTCATAATCTCCGGTAATGCTTTACCAACACCGGATAAAGGCGTAGTTTGCGATGTGGATGTTGGGGATAATGCACCTATTGCACAGCGAGCGCGTAATGTACACCTACACTTCTGCCGAAGTTATGCGAATTGATACGAAGTCTATTACAAGCAGGACTAAATCGTTACTCAGAATCTTCTTGGGCATCACCGATCGTAGTACTCAAGAAGAATAGAACGGACATACTGTTGTGTATTGATTATCGAGCTGTGAATGGCAAGACGAGACTGATGGTGTATGCTATCCATTTTATTGACGACTTGTTAGACAACTTTAAAGGGGTGAAATGGATATGCCTAATTGACAATGCGAGTAGATATTGGGCTATACCTATGACAAAAAGGACTCGGTTGATTACGGCTTTTATCTGTCCTTTAGGACACTTTGAATGGATTCGGATAACTCAAAGTCTGAAAAATAAACCCCAAATATACCATCGTATAGTAGATAACGCTTTGTGGAAAATGGTACGGAAATCACAGTAAATGAGAGTGACGTGCAAAATACAGAATAACAAGCAATTCATGGATGCTGATAATGAAGAGGCATGTTTTTTGGAGACAGATGTGTCCATCACTCAAGATGTGTTCCACAATGGCCAAGTTGTGATGAATGAGGAGCACCCTATCATTGGGAGGTGATCATATATCGACGATATTACTTTTGGTGCTAACAGCTGGGACACTCTGCGCTTTATCCTTAAGAATCTTCTGGAGTCGTTCAAATATTAGAGAATCACTATAAGCTTGTCAAGGAGTGCCTTTGTTAAGCACAGTGTAGAGTTTCTAAGCCATCGCATATCCGCAGAAGGAATTAAGGCTTCTTCGCGAAATCTGGAATCTATTGTAAAAATGGCGTTTCCACGGACGTTAAAAGGGGCTCAGAGATTCACCGGTAGTTTGATATACTATCTAAGGTTTATTGAAAATCTCGCGACGCTAGCGGCATCTCTGTATGAGTTAACAGAACTACATCTAAGAGACGGTACCCAATTGGAGCATGCTGAGAAGTTGTTTTCGTTGCTTAAGGATCGCCTTGTGATCGCTCCATTGTTACGAAACATCAAGTGATCGAAACCATTAAGTGTAATTTTATACACAAATCCATGGGCGTTTGGATCAACAGTGTGTCAGGAACATGATGGAGTACTACATCCAGTGCGTTCCGTCAGTAAGGTGTTTAAAGATGCTGAGACGAGGTATACAGGGGCGGAACAAGAGGTGCTGGCGTTTTTCAAGACGTTTCATGATGCTAGTCACATTTTGTTCGGGCAACATATAACGGTTTATGCAAGATACTCTACGATGCGATGGCTATTTACGCCGAAACGTTTAACGTTAAGAGGAATTCAGTGAGCGGTAATATTGTCTCCATGGTCTTTAGAAATCATACGAATGGATCGTAAGGCTGTGGGCTTACCTGCGCTATAGCAACATCTATAGTGCCTGTGGAGAAAATGGATGAAGTATTAGAAGATGTTGCTCCGCTGAAAACATTGAAAGATGTGCCGATCATTAAACCAATTCCTAGTCTGCATCGCCATAGCACTGGATATGTTTTATCATTTGATGGTGCGATGCGGATAAAGCACGATCCAAAAAGGGCTTTTGGAATGATCACATGGGAACTACCAACTTGGGTTATAGTAGCGGCAGAATATGTAATTAAAGACAGCCTAACTTTGAACGAAAGCAAGTATCATGGAATGATCAATGTGTTACAACTCGCGCAAGACCATAGCGTCAATAAGGCAATTGTGTGTGGGGATTCTAGACTGGTAATCGGATAAGTAAATGGAGATTTATGCTGCAATCATGCATCATTATTGGTCTGGTTGAGAAGGTGCGATCACTGGTAGAAAGGTTTGAAACAGTCAGTCTGGTACATGTGGAGCGCAAGTATAATCAAGCAGCCGATTTTTTTTTTATTAACATAGTGTTCAATGAAAGAACAACAGGCAGGGAAAATTATTAGTACTCAGAGAAAAGTGGATCTGCAACTGTTGAATAGTTTGTCAGAGTTGTTGCACGCCACTGAAGATAAGGCCCATGAGAAGGATGGGTCTGAAAGTATTTAAAGAAACACCCAAGAAAGTACCCTATGGGTATGGAAGTAATTCCAGTAATGATGCTCAAGTTGTCACAAAAACCAAGAGATATCTTGGAGAATGATGGATATTCTTCGCCGCACGTATTTGTGATCACTCGGAGTATGGGAAAGCTACATAACAGGCAGCCTCAACACAGGGAGAATGTGAATGTTGAGCAACGGGCGGACATAAATGATGACTCATACCCTATGGACAGTAATATTGTTGTATCCGAAGAACATCAGAACGGGGCAGAAGAAGATCCATATGAAATTGCGCAAGCCATCAGAGTTGAACGAATGGCAACAGCTCAGACACACGACGAGTGGTGTAGCAAGGTTATGGTGTATTTACGAGGAGATGACGATAAGATAAATTTCTCCAGCGAATGGAAAAGGATAGCTCGACATGCGGTCACTTATAGTTTCGATAGTAAAGGTGTCCTGTATTATGTCACAAAAGCTCAAGATAAAAAAGAGAATATGTGTGGCGATTGGTGGTACCGACCATATTACAGGAAGATGTGTTACATGCTTATCATGTAGAAATTGGTAGTGGGGCACATCAAGGAGTTGGAAAGGTTTATGCTCGGTTGGGATCAAAATGTTATTGGAGGGGGATGTATGTCCATATTGAAAACTATGTTGCAGCGTGTGAGGATTGTGCCACCGAAAAGGAAGGCCAAGATACCAGGGGCGCACTAGCGGAAATATTGTACCATCGAAACCATTTCGATCGTAGCAATGGATTTTGCATTGCCCTTACCACAGACTACGATGGGACATGAGGCGTTATTGTGCTTCATATGTTTGTTCTCTGGATATGTGATCCTGATTCCGATGGGCACCGCCACAGCACAAGATGTGGCAGAAGCATATATGGTTGGAGTTTATAGGAGATTTGGAGCGCTAGAAATGCTGAGACACGATAGAGATCCAAAATTTATGAGTTCGGTTTTCAGGAGATTTAATCGAATGTTAAAACAGAAGCAAAGTACCACGTTAGGATACCGACCACAAGCCAACGGTAAACAAGAAAGATCGGTGCATACAGTGATCAAGGCAATAAAGTGTTACATAACGGAACCTGAGCAGAGATATTGGGTTGAATATGTAGCTCCGCTGAAGTTTGCATTGAATACTTCAGTGGATCTTTAACATCATCAAACTCTGTTTTATTTGGTGCATGGTTGGGAACCCAGAACCACATTAGAAGCAATGATACCACCAAAGGAATTATCTATCACAGAACAGGACGCATTGGAGTGGAGACCGACCGCAACTAAAAGACATCTGATAGCTCAAGCACAGGATGCTATTATACAAGAGTAAGTGATGAAAGACAGAGCCCAACGCCATAACGAAGCGTATGGTCAACCACCAAAACTGCTTACCGACCTGGCGAATTAGTTTGGCTATATCACGATTTGGTTAGCCGGGTTGGTAACGAAGTTGGCACATCTGTGCCATGGACCATATGTGGTTGATGAGCGGGTAAATGACGTGGTATATCGGTTAGTGATACAACCGCTGAAGTCGAATATTCCCGCAGGTTCATATTGCTAGGTTGAAACCGTATATCAATAAGATGAGACGGTCTCGGGAGAAGCTTCAGATTGAAGACACTTTGGGCTTAGATGAGGCGCTACTTTCAGAAGATTCGTGGTATGAACCTGGTCGAGATGATGAATGAGAGTTGGAGCGCATTGTGGGTTGTCGAGTCAAACAACGAACAAGAAACGGACGTCGGACGAAGGAATATTATGTCAGTGGAAAGACACCGATGAGATGACTTGGGAGCCAAAGGATTATCTATCATGTACCGTCTTACTGTACGAGTTCGACGCGCAGCGAGCTTGGGAGAATCGGCACTACGCAGCTCAGACAGCAGAAGAGGATACTACAGAGGTTGAAATGTAGAAGACTCAAAAGACAAAAGAAGTAAAAGGAGAAAAACTAACAAGTCATTCAAAAAATAGCAAGAAAGAGAAAGACAGTTAGACAAAACCCCAGAAGATGTAGTAAATCCCTACCACGAACCCATGTTGGTTGTGGTGAGTAGAATGCGGACCAGAGTTGGTTGCATTAGGTGGCATAACAAAATAAAAGCAGAATACAAAACAAATATACATGTTTATGCAATAACTGGAAATTTGTTGGAACATGTGGATAAATCACGTCATATTTTACTTTTTATTGGGGCAATATGCTTAACTATGACGATGGTAATATGGAGAGTGAACCTATGAGTGATCTATAAATTAGCAATGAGATGTGAAACTCGTGTATTAAAGAAGAGTGTACGAAGAGATACCCCTAGGGTCCCAAAGGTGCAAAACCTGTACACCCCGCACACGATGACACGAAGAAACGCATAACAAAACAGAATCGTACGAAGAGATACCTGCCAAGGTACTAAAGGTGCAAAACCTGTACGGCAATAACAAGATAATATGAAGAGATACCTGTCAAGGTCCCAAAGGTGCAGAACCTGTACATCAATAACAAAACAACGCGGAGAAACGCAAAAAAAGAATTAGATCGTACGAAGAGATACCTATCAAGGTCCTAAAGGTGCAAAACCTGTACATCTATTATAATATAATATAAAGATACCCGAGCATCGGAGGGAAACTGTACGAAGAGATACCCGAGGAGGTCCAACAGGTGCAAAACTTGTACGGGGAGTCACAAGATATTACGAAGGAAAATAAGCCATGGGGCAACAAACCGGAGTGTCAACAATAGCCTTACGAAGAGATGTCAATTAAGGTGATAAAGATTCAAAACCTATATGGCATTCAAAGACACACAGAAGAAACGGAATTGAAGACAACAAGTTGGGCTTCGATACAATAAGAACAAAACATAACATATATACGACATGGAGGGCAGACCCAGAAGGTATTAATTGGGCTAAAAATGTGACGAAGCACCTGTTGCATTCAGAAGATGATATATATTGAGGGAAGAAGAAAATAAATTGACTTACCAGGGATGGAAGGATGCCTAACGAATGGGATCACATACGGTGATTATTCTGGAGGTCAGAGTCCATGTATGGGGCCGTAAGAGCGCGCGCGTTACCTGTGGGTAGTTAATACGGAATGTCGAGGATTGGAGTGACATTGAATTTTGGGTGAAGATTTTCAACCAATCAGAGGCAACCATGGGCTGCCGTCTCGCGCCGGCCGTCTCATGACCGATCGGATTATGGAGGGTCTGAATATGATTGGTGTGATATTGAATCTTGGGTAGAGATTTCCAATAATTGAAGGCTACTGGATGCTATTTGCAATTGATTGCTAGAGAAACCTGCTAAGTTAGGGCCTGATAGCGCAGTCTCAGCCAAAACAGTCAACACAGGAAATTGACCAGTGAAAAACCTACCAGAAGCGTACATTATATCCAAGTTGAGTTAACGTGGAAGTAAACTCGTTAAAAGAAGAATACAACACCTGTGATTGCTTACGAATTCAACGGGAACGCGAGATGAACAACACGGATATGATAGAGACACTATTAAGTTTGAGAGCGTTAGGACAACGAGATGACAAGGCGGGGAGCGACAAGGAAGATGCTCCCACCTGTGATAATATATCCCCAGAAACGAGCGAATCAACAACTACAACTGCACCAGCATCTATACCTACTCCACTATGGTCCAAGGAATAGGAAGAAGGGTTATTGTGGATACAACGTGCAAGCGAAAGTCTGGAAACCTCAGTTCATGATATATATGACTTATATAATCAGCAATGCCACGCAAAAGGATGGACCAAAAGGACTAAAAAAGAGGTCATATTTAAGTTAGGGCGACTGGGAGTTAAACGCAAACGGGGTGTTGAGTCGGAAGAGAGTGAAGTGAAATGGTTGACAAGTATGATAGAACAGGAAGCTACCCCCCCAAGAAATAGTTGAGCAATACCCAGTAAATTTTCCGAAATCCATGAAGATTCTCATTTTAGAGGCTGTGCGAAAGAAGATGCGGATGCTGTGTCGTTCCAAAAAGAGCAAAACCCAGACACCACCGAACCAAGAAAAGATTCGACGTGCACCTAAAGAAAGCAGCAGGGGATGGACGAAACGAGAAGATGATATAATGGTAGAAGCGATGAGATGTGGAGATGTGGATGTGAAAGTTATCGCTAAAAAAGTTGCATGACGCCGCAAACACAACTGGACGTAAGAACATGCCAAGAACAGAAAGTGGAATTAGGCATAGACTCATCCTACTAAAGGAAAAGCTGTATAACACCAAATACTCATTCATACAGCCAATTTCCTCATCGGAACAAGGAAGTATTGTGGGCAATGATTAAGAACAGAGCCATAACGATCACACAATATCCAAGATCCAGAGATCAGAATCAGAAGAGGAAGACGAGTCAAAGCAATTAATCGAGCTTGCATCGAATCAACTAGAGCAACATTTATTGGCCAGTGTGGATGTGAATGTAGGAGTCACAGATATGGAGCATCACACCGTGGTGACGAAGGAACTTAACTCTATGGGTGGACAGACGATTTGATCACCACTAGATGATGAGAAATCTAGATGCATCGTAGAGTATGATGAAGACAAAAAAACAAATCTTCCGATGGTGGTGAATTTGGTCGACTCGACAGAATATTCGGAATCCATTTCAAGTAATGGTGATGAGGAGGATTTGGTATCTAGAGAAGAAGAGCAGTCCTATAACAAGGGCTGTGAGGTATTGGAAGATCAGGTTAAAGGTACCACGAAAAGGTGTTGAATTATCTACAATCGCAGAGAGTGGACATGATGAGTTATGTGGATAAGTCTTGTGTCACCTCACCCCAATGGTTAATATTGATGCGGAAGTGTACCACACAGTGACTAAGAGAGCGGACGAGTATCAAAAGTACAAGTTCGATAATGGTTTGGTCACAGCAGAGCATACAGAGTTATTGCGGCGTAGTGGATGTAACCAGGGTCAACTACGAGGCGAGTGATAACACGTATGACAGAGGTTCAAAGAGAATAGTGTCAGGAGGTCGATAAAATCACTATTGACCCTGGAAATATTATTAGTGAAACCGAGTGTTTGGACTTACAAGGAGAACTTGGTGGAAGACGGCAAATCAGGTCAATCACTCCAGAAGATGCAAGAAACGTATTATTTGTGGTTACACTGCTGTGAAAAGATTAAGAATCCTTAGTGGTCTTCCTTCGTGAGTACAGGGGTCGTGGTTATGCACCTTGTAGAGATGAATTATGATGTCGGAAGTATGATGTGACTATACCACAATTATCTATCAAGGAGAATGTAGACATTGGATATATCTCAAATCTCGGGAGGTGTACATGGACAAATTCACATCGGTGACTGACAACCTTCTCCCTTTGTGCTTGATAACACATTTAGAAGCTGTTTGCGTTACCAACCCGATTAAATACGAGTGGGGGGGGGGAAACATGCTGTTTCAACCACTGAGCTTCATGTTTCATCTTACGGGATTGGGCAGTGTTTAGTCAAACGATGGAATACCTACTACAATGACCATGGTACCGATCATTTCATGCCATTAATGAGAGGGGTATTATATCTGAATGTAACCAGAGATATCATGAATGAACATGTAACCACAGATACAGAAAACTTGAGGGGATGGGATTATGGAAGATTATGTATCCTACGGCACAATAAGCGGAATTTTTGGATGGGGGATAGTATGTTCCATTGGATTCCGATATATTATTCTAACCACCAATAGTGGAAGGGATATACAAAAAAATCTACTGGTTACGATGGTTATCAATAACCAATATTATGAATTATGTCAGAAGATTCATCATGGTGGATAAATTAACTAAAGAGTCACCGACTTCATTGTTACAATTGATGACTAGAAGAGAGACTGTTGAGTCGCTGAGGGCCGCGTCAGTGATAACTGAGATGGAACAGTCACGTGTCTATAAGGAATTTCAACATACGTTAGACACGGATCAGATGAAAGTGATACGGGAAGCTGTGGAGACAAAAGGAATCGTTCTAGCTCGTGGTCCATATGGATGTGGAAATACCTCTACCATTATAGCTATTGTGTTAACATTATTAGCAGTGTTCCCACATTTTCGAATAGCTATCATTTCGGAAACTAATGCAGCTATCGATGAAGATCTTAAAGGTTTGATGGATTCTAAAGCGATACCGGATCATGAAATATTGCGTTTGGGTGAGATAAAGGTTACTATGTTACTACCGAATGCTGAAGAATATCGACGAATGTTTCTTTCGGAGATATTGAAGCGAGAGCGGTATTCATTGGAGATCCGTCAGTACAGAAGAAATTATGAAACATGGGTTATGCGTACGAAGAATGTTTGAATATTGAGGTGGCTACGATCGATTCTAGTCAAGGTTGTGGGGCAGATATTGTTATTGTGTCCATCGTTCGATCACATACACTAGTATTCCTGGAAGGGGATACCCTTCAAGATCTTTGGTAACCCTCAGCAGATCCCGTGAATATCTTTTCATAGTCGCGGCTCTCTATGTTTTTGAGCAAGAAAGTACTTGGAAAAATGTTAAACGTATGCAAGGAAAGTGATGCTCTGTGTTTTGCCACGACTATGAATGAAGATTCTGCACGTGAATATCTAAGGTGGGGCATTTAATGAGTATTTGTGTGCGTTCGTTTTGCTCGCTTACGCTGAAGTTACGCAAGGGGCGATTGTGGTGAAGTAGCATTTTGGTTTCAATTATGGATGACACTGATGTGAGTCAGTTATTTACAGGGTTCAGTCGGTACAGAAGCAATTGTCTAGTATTGGGGTTTCGGGTAAAGATTTTTGACCAGTCAGATGCAACCCTGGGCGGCCGTCTCGCGACCGATCCGATTATGGAGGGTCTCAGAAGTAACTGTCAAGTATTTGAGTCAGCACTGAAGTAACCAAGAAGTAGTAGGTAAAAGAAGTGTTTGACTTAGATATAGGATTTGGTAATACTTAATAGATTCTAATTTCCCTGTAACACGACAGTCGTTTAAAACCTTTCAGCAATCCTTCCTTACTGTTCCTATACTGAACAAGTTTAATACAAGAAGGTCTTTAAGTGAGCATCTAAAAGAGAGAAGCAACAGTTATCTGGGGCCAGCTTGAGTTGGGAGCAGCCTGAGACTCTTTGAGAAGTGTGTCCATAACGTGTTTGGTTATTTTATGGATTGGTCGTTAGTATTAAGAACCTGGGAAGCTAATAAAGAAGGACAGATTTATTACCTTCTTATGTTGTAATTTGAGTAGAAACACTAAAATTTTAAGTTCCTTCACGATATTGGAGTGACCTCAAAAGTCCAATCACACCCCCAGATAGACGCAGGAACCGTTTCATGGTGGTCTTCGTCGACCACTTTCTGTATATGTGCGAGTATTTGCCGCTCGTACGAAATATAGAGCGGCAAAGATGTTTGAACATTTTATTTCGTGGTTCGAAAATGAGTTAAACTGTCGAGTACATGTACTAAGGATGGAGAATATTAGATGTGGATCTGTTCTGTAAAAGAACCGGGATAAGAAGACATATTACCAAGGCTGAAAATCCAACCTCTAACGGTAAATCTGAAAGGATGAACCGAACCATATTAAACATGGTTTGGTGTGTGATCTTCGGATCAGGGGTGCCGCTTATGTATTGTTCTGAGGATGCTGAGTATGCGGAATACATATTAACCTCGATCAAACGCAGCAAGATTGTCTTCCATCGAAGTATGGACTGGAAAGAGACCAGTTTTAACGGACATTGTCGTTTTTGGGTCTCTTGCATGGTATGGAGAGATCCCAAAATGAAGGATTTCGCGAATCATGTGGAACATGCTTTAATCTGCATTGTTTTTAAATCAACGACACCAAAAGGTACAATTTTTTGTTGCTAAAGGAAAATGTTGTTACGGTCACTAGGGATGTGACCGATATTGAAATTCTAGATAAGGAAGCGACAAACTAACGAGAAGTTTGGAAAAATGTTGCTAAACCAGAATGACCTTCGCGCGATCGAAGGTGGTCGTAAGGGTGGAAGGATTTTGGAACGAAAGAAACGAGACGTCGAATTGAATTATGAGACTGAAGTGGAAGAAAAAAAGCAAAGATTCACCAGGACAGAAATTAAGTCAAAAAAGAAGAAGACACAAAATACATAAGAGTTCAAAGAGTTAAATCAGAAAAAAGAAGTAAAAAGTTAAAAAAAATCAAATGAAATTGATGGTAAAACCGATGAAACGATTACAAGTGGCAAAGTTTCGGGAAACGAAAGTGCGCTATATGTATATGCAGTTTCGGGAACTGTGGATGCTGGAAGGATCTTGAGGGCTGCCGTGCCGGATCCGAAAAAAATATATACAAGTGCATAAGGGACCACATGCAGGCATGTCGACGGCTGCAGAGCAAGCCGAGTTGGAATACCATGAAGAATTGGAGACCTGGAAACTCGTGCGACGCAAGCCGGACAAAGTAACTCTCCCGACTAAGCGGGCTTACAAAACCATACTAAGCCAGATGGGACGATAGAGAGGTACAAAGCACGTTTGGTTGCAAGTGGTGACTAGAATATTTATGGTGAAGATTACTTTTTTACATTTTCGACGGTAATGGAAATCAATAATATAATAGTTATCCTCACGTTGGGACAAATATGGGGTGTTGCTGGACGGCACGGTGATTTACCGAGTTCATACCCCAAAACCAATACTGAAGCTTAATACAAAACCCTTTCTTAGAGTGCCTCAAGGTATGGAGATTGATCAAGAACAGATTGAAGTTTTTGGAGTGACGTCTGAGCCTAAACTGGCGCTACAGTTAAACTGAATCTTTACGGACTGAAGAAAGCTGGCAGATTGTGGCATTAGTTCTTGTGTTAAACGCTGAAAAAATGGAGCTCACGCAGTGTGTCACTGACACCTGCATATTTGTGGAAATTGATGAGGCTGAAAGTGTTCTTGTCGGTGCATATATGGACGCTCATTTGGTAGCAGGTAAATTGTCTCGAAATTTCAATTTAAGTATTTGCATGTCAACAGAAAAATCTTCGACCAACTTTGCGCATGTGTCGATCACTAATTAGATTATCCACAAAAACAATAATAAGAATCGCTGTCTGCTAACAAAAGTACACGTACCAGTTAGACACTGCGTGACCTCTATCCTTAATAAGGTAGTTCATAACATAATCTTCCTGATTGATTGAGACTATCGCTGTTTCTCTTCACTATAAAACCAAATATTTCGTGGACTTTAAAATTCATTCCATCACGAAAAATTGCTATCCCTTCTTGAATCTTGAACTTTACCTCGTTAGCTGCTTCTGGTTTTGCGTCTGTACGTCACCGATCCGTGCAGTCACGCTCCAAAATCCGAGCCATTATCAAAATAATTGTTATATTATTGATCTCTGTTACGGTCGAAATGTCGGAAAGTACCTCGTCACTACGAGCGCCTTGTATTTTCAATCGTTCCATCCGCTTTTGGCTTTGTCTAGTATACTTGTTTAGTGGAAAGCGTTTTTCTCCTTTCGATCGGCGCGAAAGTTTCAAGTCACGCATGTTAGAGACACTTTTTTGGATTTTCAGCTATTTAAGGTGTGTTACGCTCGTTTACTTAGCTATAACTGGTCCGGTCGGGCACAGAAGCAGATTTTACGGTTTTGGGATCACCCAAAAAACAACCGCTAATGCGAACAACTACTTCTCGCTGTTTTCTTCGACTTGATCTCCATTTTGATCGAAATCAAATCTTCATTGGTTTCATGCTTCCTTTTTCTCCACCTTCTGAAAGTGGTTCTACTCGACAATTTTCTTCATTGACTTTTTTCTTTCAGATCCACCGTTTTAGGGTCTTCTTTTTCATCCGTCCAGATTTTCTAGACCAGTACCTTCAATAATCTCTTTTTTCACGTGATATTTCATTTGTTTTGGGCGTTTTTTTTGGTGCGTCGGGTCCTTATCTTCTTTTCACCACTGCTCTCTCAAGCGAGGGTTTCATTTGATTTCTTCAGCGTTTTAGCGTGAGGGGAAATGTTTTTTTTATTGGTTTTTTATCCGTTGTTTCAACTTGGCTGACATATGCGTGTGTTTGTTACACTATCACATAACGGATGGCCTTTATACCCTTTTCGTCCTTTTTGCCGATTATTAAAGCTTTTCGGCACTTGCGCGAGTGCCTTATTGGATCGTTCAAATTCATGCAAACCTACCAAAAGTGATAGAGAGCTGCCACATAATTTACACTGATTGTTTTTGTCGAAGACATTCTTAAGGGGCTCGATATCTTTGGGCTGTGTAGGGAGTATTATCGTAGGATACTCAGTCGCTTCCATCCAAAGCTCCAAGGGGCCTTCTGTGTGAAGAAGTCCACAGGATGCTCGAGGATCGTTTTAAGATGAACGTGGCTACGGTAGCAGCACAAAGTCTGATACCGAGGAAAACAGTCTTCTCAATTTAAGAAAAGGATTTAACCAAAAACCAATGCTTGAGTGCTTCATTGAATTTTGTTTAAATTGTGCACGATTTTATTTAAAATTGTTTTTAAGGTAATTTCATTTTCAGCAATGTTAACTTCGACCTGTTTTTAGGCACTCAATTGGATACTTAATTAGCGTTAGTTACACAAATACTGTAGCATCGCAATTAGTCTAGTTTCAACACATAGTCGCATGCATATTTATTTACACGTAGGAAATAGATATATTTAGTAAAAAACATTCAATTGAGCAAGGATTTGACATGGTTAGCTTCATCTACTGTCTACAAATTACCTTGGGGTGTAGTTTTTGTCAAGAACGGATATTTGGCTGCGACAATATTCAAGGAAGTCAAACTTATTTTATTTAAGATTTTTATCTACATCTCCGACATAAGTTGTCTAAGTTGTTGCGCAAATGGACAAAGAAACATTTCCCCCTACAACTTCAGAAATGTATCTTATCAAATTCCAATGCGTGAGTGCTCATTTGCCTCAATTTATGAAATGGAATATGCCAAATTCTAATGCGTGAGAAGGATGTAACTCCCACGGCGATAAGCATCCCAAGCGGGATACTTCTGGAGTGGCTTTTAATACCAAAGGGTTGAAACATCTTTAACAGATCTATTACATATCTGTTATACCCGGTGCGTCAATCTGAAAGAGTTAATTGGATGACGTACTGATCCATGGTAAATTTGTGGTGGATGACCGATCGGCATTACAGGACGCCGAGTCCGATTCGTCTCGTGTCTCACCTTGTGTACCCATTGGTATGGATGGATACACACTCGGTGGACCGTTGCTTAGTGGAGAATTTAGCAGGTGTTAATACAGGTGTATTACTTCTGGGGTACTGATCCAAAATTCCAACGAAAATATAATTCAATATGGCAGATCAGCAAACGAAGCGGAAATCTTCACTCCGAATGCAATTAAACCTGGCACTTGACTGCATGTATAAGTGAGCAATCCAGGCAATGGGGTTTCTGGAACTTGACCGCAAAGCAATGAGTAGTCAATCCAATATTAGTTTCTGGCACTTGATCGCAGATCGCGGTGAGTAATCCAGCCAATTCCTCGGACTTGATCACAGATCACGATGAGTAACCCAGCCAAATAAAACACGTCTCCTTAACGTGGCTGGAACCTGAGGGGTGAGTGAACGTAACGGGTGCTCCCCGTCGTGGGCTTCCGGTGGAGCTCTGTCCTGGCCAGGCTTAGTGAGCAAGAGGGGACCCTGTTAGCCCTCTGCTCCCAATGACTCCCATCGAGCGGCGACTTACGCAACCCAACGTGATACGAACACTATATTTAATAAACCAATTAAAATACAATATGTAAACTATATGTAAACCGTGTGCCTTATCTCAAATCTGCGTAAAAAAAAACACTCCAAGCACACGATTGGCCCAAAAACACTCTGATCTTTCAACCAACCCGATCGATCTGCCTTGACAACTGGTACACTGGTACAAACTGGTCGATAATTTTCAATTGCACTTCACCTCAAATGTGGAGACGGAAAGAACGCTGTAGAGAAATTATACCATTTTAAAGGGTTACGCGAGAGTATAAGCCCTATGAGAGCTTGAGAAATACACTTTGGTTCATTTGAAAGACGAGTTGATGTATTCTCTGTTGGAAACACCTGATCCAGAGAAGATTCGCGTAGTTGAATGCCAGATGAGAACAACCTCATAAACTTCGTAAGTTCATTCGTGATCTCATGTACTTATCTGGGCTTCTTCTTCGTTACATGTGATACTTAATTTCAATAGCTTTGATACAGCTTGAATGAAGCACCGTAGCTATTGATAGCTGATAATAGTCAACGCGACAATTTCGATGCACTGATCCAACGCGATCAAAATGATCATGATCGCGTAATCTATTACTATCGCATCAGCTCCACCCAGCGGCGCGCAATAAAGTCATGAAAAGAAACATTTTGTCATAAAATATGCATCGGCTAAGTTTTGAATCAATATATCTGGAGATATACCGCTTTTACCTTGCGTCATTATGGATGGAAGTAAACCCACCAAATCATTTTTGAAGAATGGTTCGTTGGTTTTATTTTTGCACAATATTACCTACACTTAAATGCAGCTTACAGTAGTTGAACACACACCGGGATGACAGCGAATGAATTCGCTATTACCACGGCCCGATCACGAGACGAAACCCTCCGTAATCAAAACAAATAGTGCAAACACAGTTCGTTGCACTGCACCTTCTTTGTCCTTAAAATGGTAAGTACAAAAAGCATACAAAACAGACGAGAAGACTTGACTGTTTGACATTAATCAGAGAAAAACGAAAAAAAGCTTCTAGGGCTCTTACATACGAGAGTGCATCGATATCGATTTCACGATGGTACAGCATCGTTGTTACCAACGAAAAAGGATGATCTGAAATATGAAATCATGTTTGAAAATCACGATGCTCAGGTATCGAGGAATCTAGGTCGAGAAAGACATACGTTTCACCCACTCGAAGAGAAAAGAACTGGTACTTTTGATGCACCGAAGGCGCATTTCTATTAAGTTTTCTTATGGTATATGTTTAAGGTTGAGAGTCTAACACTTGCCATAGGTGCCTTTCTGCTCTTCTAAGTTACGTTTATCGTGTTCACCCTTGCTATGGATGGATACTTCATTTCCGCACCGGTTGTAGCAGATGTGTAAAACATCTTTTAAATAATGAAGAAGGTTCTTCAACCTCTGTGAAATTATTTACCGCTCACCGAACATTTGTCTTGGACTGGTTACACACCTGATAGGGATATTTTCTTACACATTAGAATTTGTAAGTTCCAAATTTTAACTCGAGAGTATTGAAGACGTTCTCCCGCTCATGCCATCAATAATGACATCTTTCTCGGTATCGACGTTTGCGCCTTATTACTCAATCTACAATACGGATACCTACGTACGCTTCATTTTATATCCATTGTTGTCTTCAGGCGACCAATCGTAACACTTCAATACCCACTCCATAACCGCCTTGCTTCTCTGGAATTATAGGCGTATTCCCAAAGAACATCATAATAATGGATGGCGCTTCAAGCGACTCCTATCTCTGCGCTTCAAAGCGCGGAGCTTCGATTTATAGCCGGAAATGCACTAGTTCCCTATGTCACGTGTTTATAACGTGGATATTTTTCATCTATATTTACGGTTCATCATTTGCAAAGATGATACAGATTCATTTGTCTTAAGTTCATTTCGAGCTTCACACAAAAAAGAGTTCGAAGATCCATTCAATTTCGGAGGTTTATGGAGCCTTAGAGACTGGGTAACTAATCGACTCTATTTTGTAGTAAGGACGTGAGATCCCAAGGCGCTCCATAATCACGTCAGATGAGCTCGACTTACCTGTCACCTCACGGCGGTCGGTACCTACCATCGAAATGTTTCTTCTCGAGGGTTAGTGCCTAAGGCGGTATTATTGTGTATAGTTCCCTGTCGCTTGCCGCGATATTGTCTTCCTCTCTAAGACCGTCGGAGTAGTCCGCCAAGGTGGTAGTGCCGGCCACTTTCTTTCCACGCAGCTGCTTTGATCTTCGTGAGCAAGTCCATCTGGACTATTGTCAATGTATATAACCAGGCCACTTTAGATTCGGTGTTTCGAAAATTTGCACCGAAAATTAAGAAAATAAAAATTTGCATGAACCGAAAATAAGCCCTTAATTATTTTTTTTGGTCAATGGTCAACAACACGTTCGGTTCGTAGCCAATGGAATTTCATCTTCTTCTGCAACCGCCATGCCACCAAAGGCTAAACGCGCTAAAGTTTCCACACCCTACCTGCAACATCACGCGCTGTGTTACGGCGTCCATCACTCCACTCGCGACACGGTCACGTCAGCAGTGACCTCTGTGCAGTGTCTTTTCTGCGTGTACTTTCCCAAAGAAAAGCGTCCTGGTGCTAAGCGGGATGTTACGTCAAACGTCAAATACTTCACTGCACCGTTTTGAAGCGACAACTACGTCAGCCACCTTCGCGGCCAGCACCCGACGGCCTGGGGCGAATACGAACGTCTTTCCGAATAAGGTAGATCTTTGGTTTCTGAGGCGTCACCTTACGGCCACCTCTACTAATTATTGAGGTGCAATGTCCAGGGAAGAAGGAATACTTTGAGGGGCTCGTCCTTCACAAGAACACCATTGATTCGCATTACGGACGGCAAAAAGACGCGCTCGTATTTTGCCTTGATAAAGGATTTGTGGATACCCTCATTGGCGAGATGCTGTTTCACCCTGACGAGGTGGATGGTCTCACCCACGCGCGCGCGCTGTAACCCTTTACTCGTACAGAAGACGACACCGCATATGAGGCGAAGGTTGACAACGTGATGCGGATCGCAAAGGAGGCGACGAGCGTCGCGCAACTTGGGACTTCCACAGAGCGGGTAGTCTCTAATACGATTCGTGTTGTGTGTGCAGCCAGCTTCCAGACGCTAGCCGATTTCCTGAAAAGCGTCTGGGCCTTCTCAATCGCCATTGATGTGTCGTCGCATTTTGGGTCTTCCTATTTGGACAACCGTTTACGGTTTGTCCTCAATGGCCGTCTTTATAACTCCACGTTATCGCGGTTCCGCTCTACGAACGACACACCGCTAGCGATATTATCCGCCTAATTCATAAAGTCTTTGACGTGTTGTGTACCACGTGGAAAGACAAACTCCTCGGCGTTACAAGCGATGGTGCCGCGGTTATGACTGGACAGCTGCGATGTGTGGCAACGCAACTTGAACAAATTGCCAAACCAGGCTTTTTACCGAGTGTGGTGCGCATTGCATCAATTTGACCTTACAATGCAAGGTAAGCGGCTTTTTCTGCGCTACTTAGTGGCCGATTTTTCCCCTACAGCTACGTCACTGCTAACATACCCTCGTCGCCAGTACAATCTCATCACAACTATGCACAGCACATGCCCGGCTCTTTCCAAAACTCGATGGCTTCCAATGGGGGGCTTCTCGACCTGGGTGGTCACTCACCGAACAGAGATCCGGGAATATTTGGAAAGCAAGGTCCCGGCGTCTTTGGCCTACGCTCTGGAATCAACATGGTGGTGCATGTTGTTGGTTGTTCAGACCTTGACCCTCAAGGTCAACGCGGCTGTGTCTGCGCTGCAAGGAAAAACGAAATTACTGGATGAACAAGAGGCTCGACTGAAGGAATGGCTCGTCATGTTGGTCTTCTCATCACCGTGAGCGAGCCCCAGTCCGAATCCGTTCTCAACAGCATGGACCCTATCGAGCACATCATTGCCGCGCCTCGTTAAACAAACCGCGCCGCTGTTGCCGAGTTTCTCCATGATCAAGGAGGATTTGTAACGGACTTGCTTGCGGCGCTCTCGGAGGCCGAGCACCAAATGTTGGTGACCGAAGTTGCCAAGTTCGTACTCGCAGTTGTCAACGGTATCAACAATGTAGTCGCGGAGCGCGATTCGCGCAACGGTCCTGCCGACGTCCTGCCACTAGTGATACCGCACACTCTCGGCCATCTGCGCCGCCACAACTTTGCTGAAGTTGTCTCTATGCAGAAGGAACGCATGTCATCTTCGTGTTTCGCCACAGACATCGATCTTGTCGAGATTCAGTTTGCAGACTTTCTTTTCGCCGTTGGGAGGGAGACTAACTTACAAAAGCAACTTCAAGAGGATGAAGCGGACGTGGTCTTAACATTTAACAAAGCATGGGAAAAGTTACAATGCCGCTTCCCACGGCTTTGCGAGTTTGTGGGAGGATTTGCCTCAATGTTCCCCAACACCGCCACGGTTGAGTCGGACTTCTCAGTGCTGGGTTGGGAAAAGATGAACATCGCCAATCACTCACCGGTTTTTTCCTCGAGGGAATCCTCCACAACAAGCAGTTCGAGGAGTTCCGAGGCCTGGCGCAGCATCTTTAGGACATCCGAATAAACCTCGGTTACTTGGCACACTGGTAGTGTGTGAATATACATTTGTAATTGCACCGAAAATAACGAATATAGCAATTGATTGGCACCGATAATAAGTGGTTTCGTTATATTCGGTGTACAACGAATCTAAAGTGGCCTAGATATAACGTCCGTTTCAATTGTCGGATGAGAGCTGGTTCCACAGTGCGTCTGAAGGTGCGAGTGTATCCACTAATACACTTAATTACTCACAGGTTGATACTCCCTGTGTAATTGCCACACGCGATCAATAGGTTTCTCTGTCGATCGCCGGTTTATTTTTGGACATCCACGGGAGCCCAAAATAACATCAGAAAACGCGACTCGCGTCCGACAGCGACGTCTACCAGTTTTTCAAGTGGATAGCCGTCTGAGGACGCTGAATTCATTCTTGAATGACGTTTATTCCACTCCAAAGCGTGTGCGTATCACGCGCTTTGGAATAGTCACGGTTGTACCTGTTGCTAACCAGACTATCTATATATTTCATTGTGTTTTCACTTCCACGACGTTTAACGCCATCATACTTTATGCTCCCACGGAGTTGTTTGAACTGTTTGTTAAGGCTTTTAAGCCAACAGGAGGTTCTACTGTTGTTTGCGTTTATCGGCGGACTTACCAGTTCATACACTTCTTGGCGCCGGAAGTGCCATCGAGAGTACAGAGACCTGTACGCCCGTCGCAAGACGGACCGTGAAAACGTCACGAGAACTTGCCTCTAGGGCCTCGGCATACAGCCGAATCTTCACAACAGAAGCGAGAGAGAAAGTACCACATCTCGAGCATCTATTACAGCAAAGTTCTTCTTAGTATACTTCGACTACTTTAGTGTCAAAACCGAAATGTCCCTCGATATTCTGGAACTCCTCCCTCACTATGTTAGTTGCGGTGAATACCCTTGCCACTGACTATCACCTTGCGACACCTTATACTGAACGTTAAGCTCGAAAGACAAGTTCCTCTTCCATTGACACCAGTACACTGAGTAAAGGACCGACCGTGGTTGAGTAGTTCACTGCTCAATACTGGACAGGAAAGTCCTGGGTTTGATACCGGGCTAATCCAATTTGGTTGGTTTCATCAAAAAGTGTAATGTGACGAAACAAACCATTATAAAAAGTTTAATGAGACGAAATCAACCAGTAAACTGAGTAGATGCCCGTAAACTGAAACCCTTCCGGATGCTTTAGAAGATAGAATCCTGTCAACAGTTTGGTTGATACCGATGGAGAAATTGCTTACAAACCGTATTCAGTCATTTTCTATACACATAGCTGCGTTCACAATATTTGAAAATAAAATACTGTGTCATCTTTGGGTAAGCTTGTTAATTCATCTTACGCTGAAGAATTCAGATCGAAATCTGAATTCATTTGAAGAGGTCTAAGTTGAGGTCTAATTTCTCCTTAAACGCTTGTAGCGTTTCAAACGCAGACGGACTAGATACTCTGCGTCCACATGCCCATGCCCATGCCTTGGCCGACCACCGAGACATGCAAGGACATTTAATCTTGACTGTTTCCAATTTATACAACTAGCGCAGGAGAGGTCGTGTACGGGTTATGTCAGCCTTAAAAGTCTCAACGTGTGAAGTCGGGGAGTTGATGGCGCCAGCAAAAAAGCGACAGAATTCCTCGAGATATGTCGAGGAATTCGATTTTCTCGTCCGGGCTTTTAGCCTCGAGCATTGTTTTTATGTCAGGGTCTATTCTCTATATCATGTGCATACACCAAAATGGATTGTTTCACTGAAAGATGGGGGCTTTCTCGTGAGTGACCGCAATATGGCATCGGATTGAACCATCATAACGAAAGACTCTTTGTTGCCCCACGAACTGCTAGACAATTAAGAGAACGTGCAGTGGTTGTTAAGACGGACCACGAAAGTGCTCCATGTGTACAGAGGTGCTGTTACAAGATTACACTGTACAATTGTGTGAGGAGGCGCGAAATATGAATAGAAAAAAAATTAATGTTTTTTTCACAAATAAACTCGTTATCAAATAAAATTCAGTATTTGAGATTATCTATTTTGAATCCTTCACTGCTTAGGAAGATTAAAGATTAATATACCATGGAATAGATTTTCAAGTATATCTAACAGATATAGAAATATTTATTAAGTGCACCGATTTAATTATGAAAATAAATCCGTTTTGGATTCAATAAAGCGTATTGTATCAAACTTTTAATGGATATAATAGTTTATAATTCAAACCATTTCCTCTTCGAAGAACTGAACTATGATATATCAACTAAAATGTGATTGGTTATTATAGAAGGGAGTCCCATTCTTGAATTGTCAGCCTCTTGTCAGTGGTATAACCAATTCTAGATCCTCCTCCGATCCTCATGCCTAGGAAATCTTAACATTTCCTATATCTTTAAATACAATTGATTTAAAATCGTCGAAAAATCTATCCACAAGACATATGCTGTTTCCCGTCACCTACAAAGCATCCACATATACACGATCACGTGTCATCCCATAATCATTTTCTTCACAAACTATAGATGTATGCGAGAATTTGTACAAATTCGCACTCCAGAAGTTTCTCCCTCAATAACCCTACCATAGTGCGTATTGCCTATTTTGAAAAAAAAACACACGATTTCTCTCCAATTTCAGAACTATATCGTTCCCATGTACTTTTGGCACCTAGCTATTGTAACTCTCATCTGAGATTTCCATACTCTGGGGTATCCACGGATTTATTTATAAGGTACGCACTTGGCACATCACCGTGGCGCGCTGGTACCTACCAGATAATATATGAAAATGACCTTCATATGTTCCAACTCTATTACAGTTAAAACTATAGTAAAGAAATCTTCTAAAACACTTGCTTATCGCCACATCTTTCCACGGTTCCACCAGCATGAGTTTGGTCTTGTAGACTCAGTGGTTTCTTGGCTTCGTCTCTGCAAAACCTCTTCTACGTATCTAACTTTTTCAATGCAATTCTTCCCTCTCAAATCTCATCATTTATGTGATTGTTTACACGTATGATTTTTATATTAGATTTTAGGATCGGGTATTGCCGCGGGCGTTTAGGTCTTTGATCTGTCACTCATAAGCACGAGTTCCATTATTTCTTTCCTGACATTCTCCTCTCGAACGATATCCGAACAACTTCCATTTTTTTGATTTGATATTTGTCTTGCTGTAATGCAACCATTTCTGTTTTTATGGCTGGACTTCTTGAATAATATCTTCATCGAAAACAATGTCTCTTTCCGTTTGATCTTTGGATGTTTTTTAATAGCGAAGGAAATGATGAGAAAGATGAAGAGGGTTTTCAGTCGAGGCTGCAAAACTAAAAGCGAGATTTATTCATGTGAATTATCTGTTGTTGCTCCTTGCCACTTATTTTTACCTATCTGCGATTGGTTGGTTTGCTTATAGTAATTACTTAGTAAAAACGTTGTGGCGACTTCAACTTCAACTTCAATGTAAGGACCTAACCAGAAAATACAAAAGATGGAAGGGGACGTAACTTCGGGGGGGGGGGGACGAAGTCCTGGTTAACCCCAAACACAAGTAACCGTATTAAACTTTACCATTGTGAGAATCGAACCCAAACCAAGTAATCAGAAATCAAGCCCCCCGGTACTAATCACTTCGGCTGCAGTGCGATTAAATGTTTGAGTTGCTGCACTCATACTTACCACTTTCACATAAGTGTTACATCACTCAATTAATTCATCCCCATTAGTAAATGTAGACGCATGCACGGAAGACATTATATTCAAATACTCTCCCGTGATGGATACATGCATCGTGTTAGGCTTTGAGTCCCAAACCGCCAACGAAACTCGTATGTTTTACTTTTCCAAGTGCCTTGGTCATCCCGTCCGCTATCAGCTCACCTGTCGGTTTGTACTGGAGTTGAATAACACCAGCTTACAACAGACTACGCGTCAACGGCAACGGCTTGTTTTTCTACTCTAACTGGATGATGCGAGACTGGACAGACAAATTGGTCATCCCTGAGCCTTTACATCCTGATATCCTGCACTATTACCGCTTCAGCCTAGAAGTATGATATATCAAGCATCGACAGGACATACCACAACAGAAAATGAAACTTAATGTCGATGTTCTTCGTTCGCGCATGAAACACTGGGTTCTCTTGGCTAATGCGATGCAGCCCTGGTTGTCTTGAAATTTTTTTGTACCCATTCTTGATGCGCAATCCAAATTGCTCATCAGTAAACGCAACCAGATTGCCGCTTGTGTCGCAGAATACAATGCCATGTATTCTGCCTCGGTGCTTGATGTCGCTACTGTTGGCTGACGCTTGAACTTCCATGAAACCACGCTACCGTTCAGAAAAAAAACATAACCCGTGGTCGATCGACGCGAGTACAAATCGCTTTCCCAAGACGCGTCCGCAAAACCCACGAACTCTCTCGGACTCTTGCCGTCAAACCGATACTGTAGTTTACGGTTGTCTTCAATAAATTTGAGCACGTCTTAGCTGCTATCCAGTGCTGTTGACCGTGACGCTCGCAATACTTGGCCACGCCACTTCGCCGACTGCATGCATAATGTCCGGTCGTGTACACGTCGCGACGTACATTAAAGCCCCTATTAGCTCACGATACGGCCACTTCGGCACAAACTTGCCATCTGTGGCGAAGTGGAAGATATATTTACGACATATAGGAGATGATCTGTGGTAGTTATCAATGCTAGGTATATTTTCATCTCACCAAACTCTACACGTTAGCACGATGACATTTTTACGCCGGTGATTGCTTCAAACACTGACTATTAGTGTTAAAAAAATATGTCATGCCTTTCATAGGTGAACAATATGAACACTTAATGTATCATGATGTTAGTAGTGCGAATGCTTCTGTCTTCTAGCAAGATGCTTCTATCCATCACTAGCACCGAGTGATGCTTCTCGCATTTTCACGATGTCTTGGCAAAGTTGTTTTGGTTCTAGCATCATGGCACTAACACTAACGCTAAGTTGAGCGTCTTCAACCCCATAAATGTCTAGCAATTAGGCGCTAGGACTCACGAAAAAACAGAGTAACCAGACTATTGAAACAAACCATCATCAACGCCACAGAAAGATAAGACATAAGCACAACTTACCAGCACAACGGCGGATTCATACAGAGCGGCATAGCCAATGAAAAGTCATGCGCCCTCGGCTTCATAATTCATTTCAAAATGGCGCTAGGGAACACAATATAACAGAGTAACCAGACCATGGAAACACACCATCAGAAACGCCACAGAAAATAAGACATAGGCGCAACTTACGAGCACAACGGCGGATTCATTCAGAGCGGCAGAGCCAACGAAAAGATATGCGCCCTCGGCTGCTTGAGTTGATCGGCTTGATGTTCCTGGATGTTCTCAAATGGTCAAGTATTTTGAGTTTGGATTAGCAATTTCGACCAATCATCATCGACCAGCGACGGCCAGATCGTGACGGCCAGATCGCAACAGCAAATCTGATCAATAAAGTTACAGAGGGTGCGACGGCCAGATCGCGACGGCCAGATCGCGATGGCAGAT